>ML838774.1:0-13767 GCA_009831015.1 Picea engelmannii
TCCTCTGTATTGAGATAATATTCTTTCTTGACATAAATCTAGGTTAGAGAATAAACTCTATAATCTCAACTTTAATCAATCTAATACCTTGACTTTAATTTTGATCAATAGTTAGTATGATGGTTATAACTTGAACATACAACCTATGATGTTCATAAGATAAAAAAAATTCATAACAAATAGATGCATATAAAAAATAATCAAACCTGGGCTGCATTATTCCTTTGAATGTGCTGGATCTAAGATCCTTCTAGATCTATGAAAAGAGATCCCTTCTCCTGCAAACACCCTTTAAAACTAAGAATTTAAACATATGTAAGTACATACCTATGATAGTATTGGCAAGTAGTGGCACCATCCGACAACAATGATAATAAATAAAAAACCTTTAAAAACTTCAAAGGTGTTGCAACTTGTAAGTTAAAGTTAGTTGGAGATTTTCTAAGGTAAGGCGCACTATAAAAATCAGTCCTAACTCTTCAAAAAAAATTTCACTGCAACTGGTATGAAGGAACTAGCATGAAGGAACTGGAACTGTAACTACAACTGATACTGATACTGCAACTACAACTGCAACTTAGGGTTCTATGAGGAAACCTTAATTTTTGAAACTTCAAATTTTGGAATTATGATCCATGGAATAAATGTGTTGGGCCGATGCGAGTTTGTTGGAATTGACTATTTCATAAAACTGCAAGTTTTACCCCTTGAAACTTGATCTGCGCAAATCTGGACTGGTACTTCTGGTATTGGTTCTGATTTCCTAGTTTTCTGGTACCAGTCAAAACTAGGGTTTGTCTTTATGGAGATTTTGGCCATTGAAAAGGTGCGCTCAAGTTGCTAAAATATGCGCTAGGGTAGGACACACTTTCCTCTATGGTTTTTAGTCATAAACATATCTGCAGTAAAAATCCCTATTTTCTTTGTACAACAACAATGATGTTTTTAGATACCTAGTGAAAGGTGCTCTAATCAGTCAAGCTTTGATACCATGTTAAATTTTAATGATTTTATTGGGTTATTTTCAATTTACTAGAGCATTCAATGGATTTCAAAACAAAAACATAAAGAGGATCACTGAAAGAAACACAATCACAAGGTACACAACATTTTATCTCGGGAAACCCTCATAGGGGAGGAAGCAAAAAAAAACTTCCTCAATAATAGATTGCCAATACAATGCCAAGACTAAGACCAAAACACCAAGAATAATCTAGAACTGAGCGTGAACCTCTCTTCTCCTACTTCTTGCAACTGCATCTTCCTTCAAAATATGCACACTAGAAGTGTGAGTGAGTGAGTGACCAAATGAGGTGCCATCCTCACTTATAAATACTAGTGAGGAGGGGCTAGGGTTATGTATCTTCACTTAGTAGGGCTGAATTCTTCCAAGAGTGGTTAAAACCACTTTATAAACCCTAGGGGATTAATTTACAAATACCACCATATAAATATGGTTTGACCAATCCACAAAAGGGGATTTGGTCTTATACAAGACTGACATGATCAATCCACAAAAGGGGATTTGATCTATAAGACACTAACTTAATTATATTTAGAATATTCTTCGAAGTTGAAATATTTCAACAGTAGCAACATGTTTTACAATGCGAGTGTTGCAAAAATGATGTTACTGTTAGAAATAATAGGTGTCCTCGTTTAACCATAGACAATATAGCAATATTGTCACCCAACCATAGGCCGAAGCCACCCCCAAGCACCTTAACCTTGACAAAGAGAATAATTTCAGAAGCGAACCCTAGATCCAAAAACCAATCAAGGTAGCGTACCACTCTCTAGAGCTAGTGTACCAAGAAAAACTTCCAAACCATAACCAAGAGAAAGTCCAAGCCTAAAACTGAAAATACTAGTTGTAGTAGCTGCATTTGCAACTACTCTCCAAACTTGCACACTTACTGAATTTCTGCAGTTGCGATTTGTGTGTGTACAAATGAGCTTTGGCATCTTGTATTTATACTGCTATTTCTTAGCTGTCTCTACCAACTTCTCTTTCTGGAGGCTAAAGACTCAATATTAATTATTTTCTTTAGATGACTTGTCTTCTAGGGTTATGTCCAAGGATTTAGGGGTTCTTCTTTCTTTCTGGAATATTTTATTATTGTCAGGGTTACACGTGGAGGTTAATACCTCCCACAGATACCATAATATCAACACAACCTCCTAGCTAGGGAGGTATTGAAAACAATGGTCTTGAGCACAAACATACCATTCAAATGGTAGCATCATCATAGCCACAAAGGCTATCTCATGATCAAATCATGAGCACCGTCATCACTATCAATATCATCTAATATCATGAACTACATCATCTCTCGAAGGCATACTCCATCTGAGTAATCATGCATGGTGTTGAATAAGTCACTCACTCCACAAAGTGCTACAAAAACGATTCTTCTAATCTGGACATATGTCCTAGAAGAGTAACCGTTCCAATAGATGCTAGAAGCCACACCATGGACTACAAGGACTATTCTTCTAATCCAGACATACGTCCTAGAAGAATAACTATCTTGGACCATTTTCTTCCTGGAGGATATCTGTTCACCAACAAACTAACTATCCATCTAGCTGGTAATCATTTCCAACACTACTGATAGTCTTCATGGCAATTAGAACAATGCCATTCAATATAACACAACTGTGTCTATACATAGTAGTACAAAACCACACCAAGTAGCACACGACTATTTAACCAATGACACATAGTTACAACCAGTGGAAAACATCCACCACGGTGGCATATAGCTACTGTCCAGAGGCATACAATATCCACAATAGTCATGTCATCCGATATCAACCTGCATAAAAATATCATGATATAAATTGAGTCATCTGGGCCATTCTTCCACTCACATCTGTGAGATCTAGAAGAACATCTACCCTCAGGAGGTAAAGCATCAACCATGGGCTATCTAGACTATTATTCTCAAGCATAGAAGAATAACTGTCCCTGATTTCTGAGCCTGGACCATTCACCTAACTGGGCCATTCTTCTGGCACTAATCATAGTGAAACCTAGAGAGAATGATTCTGCCCTAGGGAATGCCTGTCCCTGATTGGTGAACCTGGACCATTCCTCCGGAACTAATCATAGGTCAAACTGGATAGAATGAGTCTTCCCTAGCGAATGACTGTCTGAACCATTTCATAATGGAAATGGTTTTCCTGCACCAACCTCCAAAACAAACCATTCTTCGAAACTGCTCACAACTTTGAACTTCGAAATAATGACTGCCTGATGAGGCAGACCATTCTAATTGACCACTACTCAGAGTGACTTCCAAGAAGAATGACTGTCCTAGACCATTCCCCCACATCGGTCACAAGGGGAATCAGTGTCTATGGTACATCAACAATCTATCAGAACATTTTCATTATGAAAATGACTATTCGATCTGGACCATTTTCCGAACTAGAAAATGCCCGTCCGTCAGAAATCTCAAACCACTTTCCAAATTGGAAAGGATCTACTTGTCCTGGACCATTTTTCAAACTAAAAAATGACTGTCCATAAATCAATAACATATAAGTGCTCCCTCCCAACCTGGGAGTAATCTCTTCCTTTTTCAATAAGGAATTCGTCTTTATGAGCCCCAACTTGTTTCTTGAGGACGCAAAATTTTCATCTTGGGCAAAGGCTTTACCAAAATATCTACTATATGCTCATCTATGGAGATATATTGGAGAACCACTTCTCTTTTTTGGACTTCATCATGGATAATATAATTCTTGATATCGATGTACTTCGGTCTGTCATGGAACACTGGTTTTCTCTGAAGGCTTCATATAGTTCTGATCATTACAATATATCATGGTCAAATTCAACACTTTTGTTTCCTGCTAGCTCATGACATCGTGTCGAGCCTCAAACTGAAACATATCCAAGTAGAACTTCTTCTGTCATCATGAGAGTTTACCATGGATTAGCAATCCATCTTCCCATACTTATGAGTAACTATTCTAATACACCATCTCCGTCATAGAAAGTTTTCACGACGCTTTTTCTGTATATGAGATACTCTGCATCAAGTTGTTTGAATCCATACAAGGTCTTATTATATCTGCACATATGGGTCTCTTTCTAGTATAAGCTTCTTTCTCACTTGATTTATTTGGAAGAACAGTCTTTTACATGTAAATTCTAATCCATGGATACTACAAGAGGTATATCTGGTTTACTGGAACAGGCTGTTGTCATAGTCTTCTCCCTCCTTCTGGAAGAAACTCTAAATATTGTCATGCTTCCATTCATAAGTCTGTTTCACATTTTCTTTCATACGCTGTTATTTATCATAACTTCCATTTATTTTTCTTGATTTCTTCTTAGTGGGTTTAAACCAAGATAGTATTCTTGTGATTCTTGGTATAATAACTAGTTGTTCTTGCTTTTATTTCTTTCTTGGAATCTTCATGTTCTTCCTCATGTCTCTCTTTAGATCTTGGGTCCATGGGTTCTTCTATATGCCCTGAATATTTCAACTTCTTCCTTTCATCATAGAATCATGGATGTATATGGAAAACCAAGGATACTTTAAGGCTTCTTTTCGAAGAAGACTTCTTCTAGAGTCAAACTAAACACATCCTGCTTATCATGGCTACTAATTTCAATTAGAACATGGATAGATACTTCATAATCCTCAATGGATCATATCATTTAGGATTAGCTCCCTTCTAATCCTTTCTTTATGCATGAATGCATGCTCTTGTTTTGGAATTTTGTAATCAACTCCCTCCATCTAAGAGAGTCGATGCTTTTGCCTGCATCTTTATTTACTTCTGCAAAGTGTCACAAGTATTTTTGTAATTTCCTCTTGATTGCTGACTTATTTCTGTTTTGACTTCTTCTGGGTCTCTTCAATTTTAATTCTGATTTCAGTTTATTTGACAGTTGTTACTTATATAATAGCTTCCATAGGAATTGTTACCAAGGGTTGTCAATGCACTTCATCTTTTCATGTGTGTTTATTGACTTGTGGTCATCGTGATAACAATCCTTATCTTGTTATTATTCCATAGGTATTGTTTCACTTGAACATCTTATCTTCTAAGAAATAGATATGAAAGATATGTACATAAACTATGTAAACATGGTATGTACAAGAAATTTGAAGAATATTGTTACCTTGACTTGGAAGAAGAAGTCTGTTTTATCCTACTTATCCTTCTTTGAGGGTTCCCGTTCTTCGACAATTGATGCTTCTTCTATTTCCTTCCTTAAGACAAACTTCCTCTTATTCCTAAAATTCTTGGAATTTGTTGTGAAGGCTTGATCATCGTATTTATTTTGGGATTTCTCTTTTGTGATAATCCTTGATTCTTCTTGTGCACAACAAGTCCAAAGTTATTCAACTATGAGATACTCCTTTCTTGTGTTCATGCTTGTGACAAATGCATCCCATGTATTGGGAAGGATGTTGAGTACTATATTTACTGGTCCCTTGAAATGATTTTTTCAATAGATTTTAGTTGATCTTTTAACTGAGAGATTCTCACAAAGTATGATGTTATGCTTTCATCATCATTCATTTTCATGTCACGAATCTCATTCTTCAGATTCATTACTTGTACAATGTTTCTGACTAAGAAGAGATTAGTTAGGGCATCATACATCTTATTAGATGAGTCAATATGAGAGATGTAGGGTATCAAGTGGTCTTTTATACAGTCCACTATGATACTCATAGCATTGATGTCATTGTCCTTGAACTTCTCCATAACTGCAACGTTTTGAGGTTCCTTCTCTTTTGCTTCTTCAAACTGTAGTTCCACGATCTTTTCTTTCATGATATCCAACACTTTATTCTTGGCAAGGATGAGGTCAATCCTTTTCTTCCATGCTTTGAAGTTAGAATCCCCTTCTAACTTGTTTTTTGACTTCATAGAGTAAGTCATGACTACTTTGACTTGTTCAACCTTTGACTTTTACCAAAAACTCAAATTTGACGTCTTATCTTGCTAAGAATACCAGTGGATGCACTAGGTTAGGGCACAATAGGATATCCAGAAATTAGGTCAATCTCTTCACTTAAGGTTCCTCAACACGAGGGTTAGGGTTTCATTGCTGCATCAAAAAATTTGACTACAACTACAACTGTAACTGAGAAAATCCTCCCAATCTATCTTCTAGTGGTTAGAATGTTCGAAGATAATGTGGGCCCATAACCCATTAGAAATAATAGGTGTTCCCGTTTAACCATAGACAATATAGCAATATTGTCACCCAACCATAGGTCGAAGCCACCTCCGAGCAGCTTAACCTTGACAGAGAGAATAATTATGGAAGCAAACCCTAGATCCAAAAGCCAATAAAGGTAGTGTACCACTCTCTAGAGCTAGCGTACCAAGCAAAAATTCCAAACCATAACCAAGAGAAAGTCCAAGCCTAAAACTGAAAATACTAGTTACAGTCGTTGCAACTGCAACTACTCTCCAAACTTGTGCACTTACTGAATTTCTGCAATTGCGAGCTGTGCGTGTACAAATGAGCTCTAACATCCTGTATTTATACTAATCTTTCTTATCTTTCTAGGCTGACTTCTCTTTCTGGAGGCTAGAGACACAATATTAATTACTTTCTTTAGCCGACTTGTCTTCTAGGGTTATGTCTAAGGATTTAGGGTTTCTTCTTGCTTTCCAGAATATTCTATTCTTTTCAGGGTTACACATGGAGGTTAATACCTCGTGCAACTACCGTAATATCAACAGTTACAACACATGTGTTGCAACAACGTGTTACAACAGTATGCTACATCAACATGTTACAACACTATGTTACAACAATGTGTTACAACATTGTGTTACAACAACGATGTTACAACAACGATGTTACAACAACGATGTTACAACAATAAGTGTTACAACAATGGGAGCTGCAACACTTATCTCACCTTACACTTTATTAACTTGAAATTGAAATGTTTTTGGTTGATGTAGATTGCTTGAGACCAAATATGCTTCTGCATCAAGTGTGCTTCCCTCTTCCTTTTCCGTTTCTCTTTCTTGTGAAAGCAGGCCAATTTTTCCATGTCTTTTCATGGCCTTTTCCTTTCTCCCATTGAAACCTACCCCTTCATGCTTGATGGTGGAGGCAGGCTAAAGTGGAAAAGCAAGGTGTTTTTGGGAAAGAAAGCATGCACGAGGAAAGCGACAACTGGAAGGAAGAACAATACGTGCGCATGCAGGGAAGACCTAACGACGTTAGGGTTAGGGTTTTGGTAATGTATTGTATTGGATGAAGAGAAAGAAATGTAAAATAAAGATACTTAGGTATCATACGAGGTTCAGATATATACCTAGGTATTGTTGGGTTTTGGGGGATAAGAAATACTAGTTGTTATGATAGCGAGAAGCATTGTAGTGAGCTGATATGTGAGATTTTTATGTATGATATATTTTGTATAAGATGATGAGCTAGAGAGGACGAAGGGAGGTAGATCTTGAGGGTTATATCACAGGTTGAGGAGCCTGGTGCGATCTAGTCTGCCTCATATAGATATTACCCGACGGGGAAGAGTTGTAAGCGTGCTACGCGTAGTGACCGAACAACTATAATAAAGAGCTGAGATCCAAATCTTTGTGGACGTAGCCCAGGAGAGGGTGAATGATCCAGGTGGATATCGGTGGCCACCCACCTTTTCCATCTGGTTCAAAAAAAATTTCTCACAATTTTGAGAGCATCATTTTAATCATCATCTTGCAAATGAGCGCAACTGTCACATCTATTCTAAGAGATAAGCCACCACCATTCCAACAAGCTTGTTTTCCGCTGCATTTTACAGTTTCAGCTTATTTCCTTATTGAATAGAAAACCAATTTTACTGTATCTCTGTTATTATGTGTTAAGCATCTGGTAATAATCTATAGTCATTTCATTTTGCTCATAAAATCTAGATCAGTGGTATCATAGCGGTCTACTCCTTGTCATCTTAATGCATGTCCCCAACGGGGTTGGAGTACAAAGATTTAGGTCTCGAGCTTGTTTCTCTTGAGAACAAAATATATCCCACACCCAAGCGACCTCTCATGGAAGGAGAAAAGAAAGATGATGGGACAAGAGATCCTTTCAAACTGTTGATTGAGGAAGACCTCATGAAACAGAGGAACGAGATGACGGATAATTTCACGCAAATCCTTCAACGACTACCAAAAGGCGACACATATTCTTTGAGTGGAGGCACCGCACCCTTCAAGGTACAAATAAACTTCGATATTACTATATTTGAAGGTCAGATAGACGTAGATGCTGTAGACAAGTGGTTGAATCTACTAGAAGGGTATTTTTCTGTCCAAAAATTTTTGAATAGAGAAAAGATTACTTTTGCGCTCCTCAAAGCTATTCCCCATGTCAAAGATTGGTTAGAAACTTTCTGTGAGCAAAAGGAAACAGAGGAACCCTCATTATTTAGAGTCATGACCACCTGGGAATCCTTCAGGGATGCTATTAAGGAACAATACTACCCTGTCAGAAGTTATGATGACTTGTATACCAAATGGACCACACTACGGCAAGAAAGAGACCAAGCAGTGCCGGATTTCACAAATATCTTCCATACCTTGCGCACCAAGCTAGGTATCAAAGATTCAAAGCAACATCTGTTGCTCAAGTATCACGGTGCTCTGCATAGATACATCTAGACCAAAATGGAATTTCTGGACATCTCATCCTTTTGCATGACCTACCGATATGCCATCAAAATTGAGCAGAAGCTCAAACAAAAGATGCAACAATTTGGGCCGGGAAACCCCTCACGACAAAATCTAGGAAAGGGCGGCCCTAACCCACATAACAAAGGACAGAGAAAATATGGACAATATCAGGGCAACCATTTTGAAATAATGTAACTACGAAAATAATTCTTATTATTATTTTTATTTTATTATTAGGATTAATCTCCATTGTGGATTAATCATGTCGGTAATTGTATAAGGACAAAATCCCCTTTTTCGGATTGGTCATCGGACAATTATAAAGGGAAGAATAAGAAGTCGGCCCCAACAGTTATTATTGAGACCCATAATTAAATTAAAGGTGGGTTTACCCACCCAGAGTGAGAGGTCGGCCCTACCAGTTAAACCCTCTCACACGTGCCAGTCTTGTATAAATAAGAGGCTAGCGCCTCACTTCTAACACACAACTCACTTGCTCATTTATCTTACGAGGCAAGTTGCAATTACCAGAGAGAGGAGAAGAAGAGTGGTGCATCTCTTGGGGAGGACTATCTGTATTGGTTTGAGTTATCTCTTGAACATTGTATAAGCTATTTATGATAAGGAAGTTTTTGCTGGGTTTTCTTCCCCTAGAGGGTTTCCCAGGATAAATACTGTGTCTCTTGTGAATGTGTATTTCTCAGTGATCTTGTTCTTATAATGCTCTTTTCTACTGCAATAAAAAGAACTATAATAATGGCATACACATTAACATGGTATCAGAGCCAACCTGAAGAAAGCACAATTTGCAAGAGGAAAAACGCCACTGTTGCAACACCTGCAAATTAGGGTTTTGAAAAAGTATCTCTTTTCAGCTCCCTAAACATCTAGAAAGATGCGCCCTCCCCCCAGGATGAATTTGGCACCTAGAGTGCACCTTTTTAGTGGCTGGATCTCCCAGAAAGTGAACCCCTAGTTTCACAAAAGTACTAGAAGTACCAGAAAACCAGTACCAGAAGTACCAGAAGTACCAGACTACCAGAAGTACCAGAAGCACCAGTCCATAAATCCACAGATCAAATTTGACGGGGTAAAAATTGGATTTTCTCAGATCTAATATCACCAGGCTACTCGCCTCAGCCAAGCGCACCTCCTGGTAAAGTCAAAATTTGATTTTGAGCATTTTCAATTTTTGGTAATTTTTGTTGCCGCAAGTACAAGATGTTAGCAAGCACAAAGCTTGTTGATAAATTAGAAGGCATAGACAAATTCCATGCCTGGAAGTATAGGATCAGTCTGATCCTTGCAGAGAATGACCTATCAAGATTTATTAAAGAAGAAGTGGAGGAACCTGAAGATGCCATAGAGAAAGTGAAGCATCAGAAGGACTCAATCAAGGCTCAAAGAATCATTGCAGATTCAATCAAAGACCACCTGATCCCGTATGTATCATCCAAGAAAACTCTGAAGGAGATGTTTTATGCTCTAAGAAAACTATATGAAGGAAAGAACATGAATCGAAAGATGAATCTAAGAACTCAGTTGAAGAATACCAAGATGCAGAAAGCATAAATGATTCAAGAATATTTCTCCCGTATCTCCGAAATAAAAGAACAATTGAAAGCAATTGGAGACACCATCGATGAAGACGAATTTGTAATAACCGCCCTAAATGGTCTTGCAAGACCTTGGTATGCTTTCATCCAGTCAGTATGTGGCAGAAAGGAGAAACTACAGTTTGAGAGCTTATGGGAAGAATGCACCCAAGAAGAGACAAGGGTAGCCAACTGTGAAGCACTACTAGCAAGGGACGATGATCAAGCCCTAGATACTCATACAAAAGGAGGAAGGAAGAAACCCTACTTCAAAAGGGAATCTCATAGAGAACCGCAACCATCAAAAAAATTCAACAACCAAGAATCTCATTCAAGAAACTTTCAGAAGAAAGGACAACGCAAGGGACGAGATCTCTCATCTATACAATGCTATCATTGTGATAAGATGGGACACAAGGTGAATAATTGTCCAGTCAGAAGAGAAGAGTACAAGAGAAATCACAAAAGGCAACATGCTCACATTGCCGAAGATGAAGAACCACCTATGAAGATGATTAAGGACCATGTCTTGATCTCAGCTCTGTCAGGATCTGTATCACCTGGAGAGGAAACATGGCTCATTGATAGTGGTGCATCAAAACATATGATGGGTAAGAAAAATACTCTCTCTTGTATTTCAGAAAATAAGTTTTCTTAGAAAGTAACTCTTGGAGATGATTATCAATATCCCATCAAGGGAATAGGAGAATCAAACTACAAGCTAGATTCAGAAAACTCAATAACAATGAAGGACGTACTCTATGTACCGGGCCTAAATAAGAACTTACTCTCCATATCAGCTTTAGACAAGAAAGGCTATAGAGTTGCCTTCATAGATGGAGAATTTCTTATGTGGGCTAAGGGAGAAACCTTAAATGAAGCAATCGTCATTGAAAGTGAAGATAATTGTTTGTATAAGTTGAAGGGTCACCCAGAAACTGCTATGACCCATGCCATCGAAAACTCATGCGAACTTTGGCATAGAAGATTGGCCCACATCAACTGCAAGGCGCTACCATACATATGCAAATCTTTCACAGGTTTACCAGAACTCAAGGTCGATCAAGAAGGCATATGCAATGGATGTGCGCAAGGGAAGAACATCAAGAACCCTTTTCCAAAGAGGGACAACAAAGCAGAAAGAGCATTGGAACTCATCCATTCAGACGTGTGTGGCCCAATGCCATCATCCTCCATTATTGGGTATGCATACTATGTATCATTTATTGATGATTATTCTCGTAAAACCTGGATATATTTATTAAAATCTAAAGATGAAGTATTCAGTAAATTCAAGGAATTCAAAGCCTTGATATAGAATCTTTCCGAAAGAAAGATTAAGATACTCATGTCAGATAATGGAGGAGAATATACCTCGAAGGAGTTCATAAACTTCTGCAGAGATGTTGGGATCAAGAGGGAACTAACTACTCCCTATAATCCTCAACAAAATGGTGTAGCTCAAAGGAAGAACAAAACAATTATGGAAGTTGTAAAGACCATGATTCATGATCAAGATCTTCCTATGTGCTTATGGGAAGAAGCAGAAATGGTAATTGTTTATGTGCAGAACAGATTATCCCATAGTGCACTTGGGTTCAAGACTCCAGAAGAGATGTTGATCGGAAAGAAGCCAGAGGTAAGCCATCTCAAAATATTTGTCTGTCCAGTGTTTATCCATATACCGAAAGAGAAAAGAAACAAGCTGGAACCCTCCGGAAAGAAGGGAATATTTGTGGGATATTGTGAGGTATCCAAGGCCTTCAGAATCTACATACCTGGTCACCACCATATTGAGATCAGTAGGGACGTGACCTTTGATGAAGAAGCAACACTTAAGAAATTGAGAAGATGCCAGCTTGAAGAAATGTATGAAGAGGAACCTATAAATCCTAGGACTATAGAATCCGTGAGGGAATTTCCCAGAGTTGCAGAACCTGTAAGGGAAGTCATAGCTTCCCCTGATGAGGAGACTCCTGAAGATCATGATATAACAGAAGTTCAAGAACCTCCTCAAATGACCTTCTCCCATAAAAGAGAGCATGCTTGGGCAAGAGAGCTTATTCAATATGGAGAGAAGTATGGTGTTCCAGAAGGAACCACGAGACAGGTGAAGAGACCAAAGCCATTCTCCAGTTAGACGACTTTGATGTGCAATCTACTTGATGAAGAACCCACATTCTTTGAAGAGGCCATCCATAAGAATGAATGGGCAGATGCCATGACAGAGGAATACCAATCCATAATAAAGAATGATGTATGGGAAATAGTTCCCAGACCAAAAAGTAAGGATGTGGTATAATCAAAATGGCTCTTCAAAATAAAACATGCTGCTGATGGAAGTATTGAGAAATATAAAGAAAGATTTGTCGCTCGTGGCTTTACCCAGAAGGAAGGTATCGACTATGAAGAGACATTCGATCCTGTGGCCAGATACACTTTGATCAGAACCATTATAGCTCTTGCTGCCAAGATGAAATGGAAGCTGCACCAGATGGACATGAAGATAGATTTCCTGAATGGTGTTGTCGAAGAGGAAGTGTATATAGAGAAACCCCAAGGATTTGAGATTGCAGACATGAAGTCTCATGTCTTTCGATTAAAGAAATCCTTATACGGATTGAAGCAAGCTCCCAGAGATTGGTATGGACGTATAGACAGTTTCTTGACGAGATTAGGCTTTACCAAGAGAAAAGAAGACTCAAATCTCTACTTCAATATCATGGATAATGAACCAGTAATATTACTACTGTACGTGGAAGACTTATTCTTAACTGGAAAAGAAAATCTCATCGCTGAATGTAAACAAAGACTTGCCGCAGAATTTGAAATGAAAGACCTTGGCCTAATGCATTACTTATTAGGTCTTGAGGTATGGCAGAGTCCAGAAAGAATCTTCCTTAACCAAGGGAAGTACACGGTCGAAATCTTAAAAATATTCGACATGCTAGAATGCAAGTCCATGAATACTCCCATGGTTGCAAAGCTAAAGCTTCTGGTCGATACTTCGTCAGATTTGATAGATGCCACATTGTATAGACAGATTATTGGATCGCTAATGTACTTGACGAACACTCGACCAGACATCTGTTTTGAAGTGAACACCTTGAGTTAGTTTCTGGTAGAGCCTAGACGTGTTCATCTAGTGGCCTCAAAAGATGTGAAGAGGTACCTTAAAGGTACAATGGATTATGGTCTCAGCTATGATGGAGATCATGACTTCAGATTGAGTGGATATACTGATGCAGATTGGGCAGGAAGCGTTGCTGAAAGAAAAAGCACTTCCGGATGCTGTTTGAGTTTGGGATCAGCCATGATCTCATGGCAGAGTAGGAAGCAATCTCGTATTTCTCTCAGCACAACGGAAGCAGAGTACATTGCCGCATGTTCTGCTAGCTGCGAAGCTATATGGCTTCGAAAATTGCTGACAGGCCTATTTGATTTGGAGATGAGAGCAACCGCGATTCTATGTGACAATCAAAGCTGCATTAAAATGACAGAGAAT
>ML838774.1:15173-43376 GCA_009831015.1 Picea engelmannii
AAATATGCTAGCCAATGTTTCAAGATGATATTGACGATACTGTCCTCCAGATGCCACTGATGATGCAGACCTCTCTCGCCTGATGCTGATGAAGAATACCCTTCTTGTTAAGGGGGAGTGTTGAAATAATGTAACTGCGAAGATAATTCTTCTTATTATTGTTATTTTATTATTAGGATTAATCCCCATTGTGGATTAATCATGTTGGTAATTGTATAAGGACCAAATCCCCTTTTGCGGATTGGTCATCGGACAATTATAAAGGGCATAATAATAAGTCGGCCCCAATAATTATTATTGAGACCCAAAATTAATTAAAGGTGGGTTTACCCACCCAGAGTGAGAGGTCGGCCCTGCCAGTTAAATGCTCTTACACGTGCCAGTCTTGTATAAATAAGAGGCTAGCATCTCACTTCTAACACACAACTCACTTGCTCATTTATATTATGAGGCAAGCTGCAATTACCAGAGAGAGGAGAAGAAGAGTGGCACATCTCTTGGGGAGGAATATCTGTATTGGTTTGAGTTATCTCTTGAACATTGTATAAGCTGTTTATGACAAGGAATTTTTTGCTGGGTTTTCTTCCCCTAGAGGGTTTCCCAGGATAAATGCTGTGTCTCTTGTGAATGTGTATTTCTCAGTGATCTTGTTCTTATGATGCTCTTATCTACTGAAATACAAAGAACTATAATAATGGCATAAACATTAACAAACTAGTCCAAGATGCAAGCAAAGAAGGACACTAGAAAGACAAATAAAGATACCAGGAAGTGGTGTGACTTCCATAAGATCCCTTGGCATAAAACTGTTGACCGTCGCTCAAAGCAGACGCTGGTGTCTGAAGTGAAAGCCTCTGAATCAGATGCGGGTTCTGAATCTGATTCAGAACTAGAAAGGGGAAGACATATCATTGACGTGGAAACCAGTGCCACCATTTCTACCACCAATCTCCATCATGTTGAACCAGACGAGCCAGAAGAAGGAGAGTGCCTCTTCCATTCACAGATGTGGGTAAAAGGCACCCCGTTGCACTTCATCATTGATAGTGGTAGCCAGAAGAACCTCATCTCAATAGAGGTAGTCAAGCGGCTGGCCCTGCCAACAATGCCACACCCACAACCCTACACCATTGGATGGCTCTGCCAAGGAAGCAATCTCCGCGTCAGCCAACAGTGTCGACTGTCGTACGACATGAAGCCTTTCAAAGACGAGGTATTGTGTGATGTTTCTCCTCTTGAAGTTTTTGATGTTCTTTTGGGCCAACCTTATTTATGGAAACATCATGTTGTAAATGAGTCTAGGCCTCGTAGTGTTATTATTACTTTGAACATGAAATTGTACAGGATACCCGAGGCTGTCCCACCTAGTGCTATTTCCTTGATCTCTAGTAAGAAATGCAGGAAGGTCATCTCTCAGATGGAGAAGTTTGTCTTCTTCATGATTCGCTCTCAGAATGAGAGAAAAATCACAGCCACATCTAGTGTCTCTGCGGCCAACCTCTCCACACAGTAGAAGCAAGTAGATAAGGTCATGGAAGAATACTCATATATATTCTCCTCATGTATCGGGGTACCTCTGCACTGCCAGGTCAAGAACCCCATCGATCTGACCCCCAACACACCACTGCTCAATGGGCCAGTCTATTGTCGCTCTCTGTTAGAGAATTAGGAGATCAAGCGACATATCCAGGAATTGCTCCACAAGGGGCACATCCGACCCATATCATCACCTTGCAGGAGCCCAATCATGCTGGTACAGAAGAAAGATGGAACCTGACAACTTTGCATTGATTATTGGGCTCTTAATAAAATCATAGTCAGAAACTGATACCCAATTCCTCGAATCGATGACCTCCTTGATCAACTCATGGGGGACAAATAATTCAGTAAGATTGATCTGAAGTCTAGCTACCACTAGGTCCCAATAGAATAGATTGATGTATGGAAGAACACCTTCAATTCAAAGGAAGGCCTTTTTGAATGGTTGGTCATGCCCTTTGGTCTGAAAAATTCTCCAGCCACTTTCATGAGGATGATGGACAATATCCTATGACTATTCACCAATAGTTTTGTAGTGGTGTATCTGGATGACATTCTCATTTACAACAAGACTTGGGCCGAACACTTGCAACATATTCAGTAGGTTCTGCACACCCCGCGACAACACAAGCTATACGCCAACTTGGTAAAATGATCCTTCGACATGGGCAGGTTCCATTACCTAGGCTACATCATTGATCAACATGGAATACATGTGGATCCAACCAAGATCCAAGTCATCCGTGACTGCCAACCCCAACCACATTCACTGAGCTTCAGAGCTTCTTGGGCCTTGCCAATTTCTACCGTAGGTTTGTGTTGGGATTCTCCCATATTGCATGGGCCCTCAGCCAAATAACCATGGGTGGTGGTAAGGTGAAATTTGCGTGGGGCCGGCCCCAACAACAAGTGTTCGATGATTTGAAGCAGAACTTGTGCTCAACCCCAGTACTTTCACTACCATACCTGCAACAAACCTTTGAGATTAAGACTGATGCTTCAGACTATGCTGTGGGTGCCGTTCTCATGCAACACGTCCACCCCATGGCCTATCATAGTGAGACACTATCAGATGTTGTCCGTAAGTACCCTAATTATGACAAAGAAATTTACTCCATTATGCAAGCCTGCCGCCAGTGGAGACATTACATTCTTGGGAGGGAGACAGTCATCCACACTGATCATAAGCCACTAAAGTTCATGTAGACACAAGGAAAATTGCAGAATGACTGCCATCAAAAGTGGTCCACATACTTGCAACAATTCCACCTCAACATCAAGTATAAAACATGAAGCACCAATCGTGTTGCTGATTTCCTCAACAAACCACCAGTCACGACACTCACCACAGTGCTAGACTCCTATGACCATGAGACCTATGGATGGCCCCAACTCTATGAGACAGACACAGACTTTGCCACCACCTACCAAATGTTGGGTGCAAAGGAAATTGTCGATAATTTCCTTCTTTAGGATGGGTTGTTATGTCGACTGGGCCATATATGTGTTCCATCAAGTGAGCGAGCGAAGCTGATCTGGGAATTCCACTATAGTCGGGTGCAGGACACTTCAATGTCGAAAAGATAGTGGAAATTCTATAAAAACATTTCTACTGGCTGAAACTTCGACAGGAGGTCAACAAGCATATTAGGTCTTGCACTGCCTGTGCTATTGCCAAACTAACCACTAAGAATCAGGGCCTGTACACCCCTCTTCCTACTCCTGACTGGCCATGGGAATCCATCTCAATGGACTACATGTCGGGCCTCCCATCCACCAAGCTGGGAAATGACTGTGTTTTTGTGGTTGTTGATCGCTTTTCTAAGATGGAAATTCTGGTTGCTTGCAAGAAGAGCATCACAGTAGAAGCCATTGCCAATCTCTTCTTTGAACGGGTCTAGGTACATTTTGGAATCCCACAAACCATTGTCTCAGATCGGGATATTCGATTTCTCAGCACATTCTGGTCGAGCCTATGGTCACTGGTGGACACCAAGCTCACCAAATCCACGACCTTCCACCCCCAGACAGATGGCCGAACTGAGGTCATAAATCGAATGATCGTGCATATCTTGCGCATGTATAATTCCAATCACCCTCGCACATGGGATGAGAGCCTTTCCTATGTCCAACATATCTATAATGGAGCCCTGCATAGCTCAACTGACCACAACCCCTTTCAGGTGGGGTTGGGATTCCAACCATTGGGTCCCATAGATGTTGCACTTCCCCTTGCGGTCACCTCGACCGACTCCTCTCCTGCTCCAACTGAGGCTAAAAAAACCACCCAGTTTATTGAGAGGATCCAACACATCCACCAATAGGTTCAGGATATCCTACAAAAGTCCAATGGCAAGTACAAGCAACGCCATGATCAACATTAGGTTCCACATGAGTTTCAGGTGGGCGACAAATTTTGGTTGCACTTGCAGAAATAATGCGTTACATGACCCCATTAGAAGCTTCACCCACTCCGTTATGGTCTGTACACCATCACCAAGGCTGTGGGGGATAGTTCTTTTGCACTCAACATTCCTCCTTTCCTTGGCCTACACCCAGTGTTCAACGTGGACCTCCTTCGACCTTATTTCCCACCATTATTGGACACCTCAGACGTAGCAGAACAAATGAAACTAAAAGAGCTCAACCTTGACTACATACAACAGGCATCCAATGATCATATTGTGGACACACATATCAAGGGCACTCGACAACAAAGGATCCAACTTTATCGAGTCGTCAAAGCAGGGTAGCTCTTGCACCAAGGCAAGTGGCTCACCCGAGGCCAAATTCAACATAAATTTCCTCATCTGATGGGGGAACTCAATGCAATGGAGACCATTTCTTCCTAAGGATGGAGGATTGATCCAGATGGATATCGGTGGCCACCCACCTTTTCCAACTGGTTGAAAACAACTTTCTCATAATTTTGATAATTTAATATTTTTAGCAGTTTTTCGGGTCCTGAACTTTCAGAGCCATTTTGAGGCCCTAAACGACGTTTTTTGGGGTATGTTGCAGTGTGAAACTGTTGTATTCCTAGGATAGATCTTTCCAATGGGATATCATATGCATAAAACGAAGATCGTATGCAAAACCTACGACCCCGGGAAGTTGATGTACTGACTTACCCAAACGGGGCCCACATGACTTTTGGTGCTTCATCTCCTAGGGTTAGGTTTTTGGATGTTTAGGGTTTTTGAAACTCCTGTTTATTGTAAAAAGGCCTTGAGAGCCTCATTGTAATCATCTTTTTGTGAATGAGTTCAACCGTCACATCTCTTCTCAGAGATAAGCCGCCACCATTCTAGCAAGTTTGTTTTCTGCTGCATTTTACAGTTTCAGCTTATTTCCTTATTGAATAGAAAACCAGTTTTACTATATCTCTATTATTCTGTGTTAAGCATCTTGTAATAATCTGTTGTCATTTTGTTCTTCTCATAAAATCTGGATCAGTGGTACCAGAGCGGTCTGCTCCTTGTCGTCTTAATGCATGTCCCCAACGAGGTCAAAGTACAAAGAGTTAGGTCTCGAGCTTGTTTCTCTTGAGGACAAAATCTATCGCACACCCAAGCGACCTCTCATGAAAGGAGAAAATAAAGATGATAGGAAAAGAGATCCTTTCAAACTATTGATTGAGGAATCCCTCATGCAACATAGGAACGAGATGATGGATAATTTCACGCAAATCCTTCGACGACTACCAACAAGCGACTCATCTTCTTCGAGCAGAGGCACCACCCCCTTCATGGTACAAATAAACTTCGATATTCCTATATTTGAAGGTCAGATATACGCAGATGCTGTAGACAAGTGGTTGAATCTACTAGAAGGGTATTTTTCTATCCATAACTTTTCTAATAGAGAAAAGATTACTTTTGTGCTCCTCAAAGCCGTTCCCCATGTCAAATATTGGTTGGAAACTTTCTGTGAGAAAAAGGAAATAGAGGAACCCTCATTATTTATAGTCATGACCACCTGGGAATCCTTCAGGGATGCTATTAAGGAACAATACTACCCTATCGAAATTTATGACGACTTGTATACCAAATGGACCACACTGCGGCAAGAAAGAGACCAAGCAGTGCCAGATTTCAAAAATATCTTCCATACCTTGTGCACCAAGATGGGTATCAAAGATTCAGAGTGACATCTAGTGCTCAAGTATTGTGGTGCTCTGCATAGATACATCCAGACCAAAATGGAATTTCTGGACATCTCATCCTTGGGCACGACCTACCGATATGCCGTCAAAATCGAGCAGAAGATTAAACAAAAGACGTCACAATTTGGTCTGGGAAACCCCTCACAAAAAAATCCAGGGAAGGGCGGCCACAACCCACAGAAAAAAGGACAGAGAAAAGATCGACATTATCAGGACAACCAGTCCAAGATGCAACCAAAGAAGGACACCAAAAAGACAAATAAAGATATCGGGAAGTGGTGCGACTTCCATAAGAGCCCTTGTTATAACACTGCTGACTGCCGCTCAAAGCAGACGTTGGTGGCCAAAGTAAAAGCCTCTGAATCCGATGCGGGTTTTGAATCTGAGTCAGAACTAGAAAGGGGAAGACAGATCATTGATTGAGAACCTAGTGCCACCGTTGCTACCACCAAGCTCCTGCATGGTGAAACAGACGATCCAGAAGAAGGAGAGCGCCTCTTCCATTCATAGATGTGGGTAAAAGGCACCCTGTTGCAGTTCATCATTGATAATGGTAGCAAGAAGAACCTCATCTCAACAGAGGTCGTTAAGTTGATGGCCCTGCTAACAATGCCACACCCACAACCCTACACTATTGGATGGCTCCGCCAAGGAAGCGATCTCCGCGTTTGCCAATAGTGTCGACTGTCGTACGACATCAATCCCTTTAAAGACGAGGTAGTGTGTGATGTTTCTCCTCTCAAAGTTTGTGATGTTCTTTTGGGCCAACCTTATTTATGGAAATGTCATTCTCTATATGAGTCTAGGACTCGTAGTGTTATTATTACTTTGAACAGGAAATTGTACAGGATACCCGAGGCTATCCCACCCAGTGCTATTTCCTTGATCTCTGCTAAGCAATGCAGGAAGGTCATCTCTCAGATGGAGAAGTTTGTCTTCTTCATGATTCGCTCTCAGAATGAGAGAAAAATCACAGCCACATCTAGGGTATCTTCAACCGACCTCTCCACATAGTAGAAGAAAGTAGATAAGGTCGTGGAAGAATACTCATATATCTTATCCTCACCTACCCGGGTACCTCTGCACTGCCAGGTCAAGCACCCCATCGATCTGACCCCCGACACACCACTGCCCAATGGGATAGTCTATTGCTGCTCTCTGTTAGAGAATGAGGAGATCAAGCAATAGATCCAAGAATTTCTCCACAAGGGGCACATCCATCCTAGCTCATCACCTTGCGGGAGCCCAATCGTGATGGTACAAAAGAAAGATGGAACCTGGTGACTTTGCATTGATTATCGAGCTCTGAATAAAATCACAGTCAGAAACTGGTACCCGATTCCCTGAATCGATGACCTCCTTGATCAACTCATGGGGGCCAAATACTTCAGTAAGATTGATCTGAAGTCCGTCTACCATCAGGTCCCAATAGAAAAAATTGATGTATGGAAGACCACCTTCAAGTCAAAGGAAGGCCTTTTTGAATGGTTGGTCATGCCCTTTGGTCCAAAAAATGCTCCAACCACTTTCATGAGGATGATGGATGATATCCTACGACCATTCACCAGTACTTTTCTAGTGGTGTATCTGGATGACATTCTCATTTATAGAAAGACTTGGGCCGAACACTTGCAACATATTCAACAGGTTCTTCACACCTTGCGGTAGCACAAGCTATACGCCAACTTGGAAAAATTCTCCTTCGACATGGGTAGGGTCCATTACCTAGGCTACATCATTGATCAACATGGCGTACATGTGGATCCAGCCAAGATCCAAGTCATTCGTGACTGGCTAGCCCCAACCACACTCACTGAGCTTTGGAGCTTCTTGGCCCTTGCCAATTTCTACCGTAGATTTGTGTTGGGATTCTTCCATATTGCATGGGCCCTCAGCCAAATAACCAGGGGTGGTGGTAAGGTGAAATTTGCATGGGGCCAGCCCCAACAACAAGAGTTCGATGATTTGAAGCAACGCTTGTGCTCAGCCCCAGTACTTTCACTACCAGACCTGCAACAACCCTTTGAGATTGAGACTGATGCTTCAGACTATGCTGTGGGTGCCGTTCTCATGCAACATGACCACCTTGTGACCTATCATAGTGCGACACTATCAGATGCTTTCCATAAGTACCCTACTTACAAGAAAGAAATGTAATCCATTGTGCAAGCCTGCCGCGAGTGGAGACATTACATTCTTTGGAGGGAGACAGTCATCCACACTGATCATAAGCCACTGCAGTTCATGGAGACACAAGGAAAATTGCAGAATGACTGCCATCAAAAGTGGTCTACATACTTGCAACAATTCCACCTCAACATCAAGTATAAAATAGGAAGCACCAACCACGTCACTGATTTCCTCAACAGACCACCAATCCTAGCACTCACCATAGTGCTAGACTCCTATGGCGATGAGATCTCTGGATGGCCCCAACTCTATGAGACAGACCCGAACTTCGCCACCACCT
Organism: Picea engelmannii; assembly: GCA_009831015.1. Taxonomy (NCBI): domain Eukaryota; kingdom Viridiplantae; phylum Streptophyta; class Pinopsida; order Pinales; family Pinaceae; genus Picea; species Picea engelmannii. The sequence continues at coordinate 23,348 of ML838774.1, forward strand.
ACCAAATGTTGGGTGAAAAGGCAATTGTCGATAATTTCCATCTTTAGGATGGGTTTCTTTGTCGACTGGGCCATATATGTGTTCCATCAAGTGAGCGAGCAAATCTGATATGGGAATCCCACTACATGCGGGTGGCAGGCCACTTCAACATCGAAAAGACAGTGGAAATGCTACAAAAACATTTCTACTGGCCGAAACTTTGACAGGAGGTTAGCAAGTATTTCAGGTCTTTCACTGCCTGAACTATTGCCAAAACAACCACTACGAAACATGGTCTGTACACCCTTTTTCCTACTCCTGACAGACCATGGGAATCCATCTCAATGGACTACATGTCGGGCCTCCCGTCCACCAAGCAGGGAAATGACTGTGTTTTTGTGGTTGTTGATCGCTTTTCTAAGATGGCGATTTTGGTTGAATTCAAGAAGAGCATCATAATAGAAGCCACTACCAAGCTCTTCTTTGAATGAGTCTGGGTACATTTTGGAATCCCAAAAAACATTGTCTCAGATCGGGACAGTCGATTTCTCAACACACTCTGGTCGAGCCTCTGGTCACTGCTGGACACCAAGCTCACCAAATCCACAACCTTCCACCCCCAGACAGATGGCCAAACTGAGGTCGTAAATCGAATGATAATGCATATCTTACGCATGTATAATTCCAAGCACCCTCGCACATGGGATGAGAGTCTTTCCTATGTCGAGCATAGCTACAACCGAGCCCTACATAGCTCAACCGAACATAACCCCTTTCAAGTGGGGTTGGGATGCCAGCCATTGGGTTCCATAGATGTTGCACTTTCGCTTGCGGTCACCTCGACCAACTCCTCTCCTGCTCCAGCTGAGGCTCAGGCTCAAAAATCCACCCGGTTTATTGAGAGGATCCAACACATCCACGAACAGGTTCAGGATATCCTACAAAATTCCAATGACAAGTACAAGCAACTCCATGATCAACATCGGGTTCGACATAAGTTTCAGGTGGGAAACAAAGTTTGGTTGCAATTGCAGAAAGAATGCCTTACAGGGCCCCATTGAAAGCTTTTCCCACTCCGTTATGGGTCATACACCATTACCAAGGTTGTGGGGGTTAATTATTTTGCGCTCAACATTCCTCCTTTCCTTGGCCTGCACCCAATGTTCAACGTGGACCTCCTTCGACCTTATTTCCCACCATTATTGGACACCTCAGACGTAGAAGAACAACTGACACCAATAGAGCTCAACCCCGAATGCATACAATATGCATCCAATGATCATATTTTGGACACACAGATCAAGGGCACTCGACAATAAAGGATCTAGATTTATCGAGTCGTCAAAGCAGGACAACTCCTGCACCAAGGTAAGTGGCTCACCCGGGGCCAAATTCAACAGAAATTTCCTCATATGATGGGGGAACTCAATGCAATGGATACTATTTCTTCCTAAGGATGGAGGATTGATCCAGGTGGATATCGGTGGCCACCCACCTTTTCCAGCTGGCTCAAAACAACTTTCTCACAGTTTTGATAATTTACTATTTTTAGCAGTTTTTCGGGTCCTGAACTTCCAGAGCCGTTTTTAGGCCCTAAACGACGTTTTTTTGCGGTATGTTGCGACATGCAACTGTTGTATTCCTCGGATAGATCTTTCCAATGGGCTATCATATGCCTAAAATGAATATCGTATGCAAAATTTATGACCCCGAGAAGTTTATGTACTGACTTACCCAAATGGGGCCCACATGACTTTTGGCGCTTCATCTCCTAGGGTTAGGTTTTTGGATGTTTAGGGTTTTTTAAACTCCCATTTATTGTAAAAAGGCCTTGAGAGCCTCATTGTAATCATCTTCTTGTGAATGAGTGCAACCATCACATCTCTTCTCAGATATAAGCCACCACCATTCCAACAAGCTTGTTTTCCGTTGCATTTTACAGTTTCAGCTTATTTCCTTATTGAATAGAAAACCAGTTTTACTGTATCTCTATTATTCTGTGTTAAGAATCTGGTAATAATCTGTAGTCATTTTGTTCTACTCATAAAATATGGATCAATGGTATCAGAGCGTTCTACTTCTTGTTGTCTTAATGCATGTCCCCAACGAGGTCGGAGTACAAAGAGTTAGGTCTCGAGCTTGTTTCTCTTAAGGACAAAATCTCTCGCACACCCAAGTGACCTCTCATGGAAGGAGAAAAGAAAGATGACGATACAATAGATCCTTTCAAACTATTGATTGAAGAATCTCTCATGCAACAGAGGAATGAGATGATGGATAATTTCATGCAAATCCTTCAGCGACTACCAATAGGCGACGCATCTTCTTCGGGCGGAGGCACCGCCCCCTTCAAGGTACAAATAAACTTTGATATTCCTATATTTGAAGGTCAGATAGACACATATGCTGTAGACAAGTGGTTGGATATACTAGAAGGGTATTTTTCTATCCATAACTTTCCGAATAGAGAAAAGATTATTTTTGCACTCCTTAAAGCCATTCCCCATGTCAAAGATTGGTCAAAAACTTTCTGTGAGAAAAAGGAAATAGAGGAACCCTCATTATTTACAGTCATGGCCACCTGGGAATCCTTCAGGGATGCTATTAAGGAACAATACTACCCTGTCAGAAGTTATGATGACTTGTATACCAAATGGACCACACTACGACAAGAAAGAGACCAAGTAGTGCCAGATTTCATAAATATCTTCCATACTTTGTGCACCAAGCTCGGTATCAAAGATTCAGAGCGACATCTGGTGCTCAAGTATTGCGGTTCTCTGCATAGACACATCCATACCAAAATGGAATTTTTGGACATCTCATCCTTGGGCGTGACCTACCGATATGCCATCAAAATCGAGCAGAAGCTCAAACAAAAGACCCGACAATTTGGGTCGGGAAACCCCTCACAACAAAAGCCAGGAAAGGTCAGCCCCAACCCATAGAACAAAGGACAGAGAAAAGATGGACAGTATCAGGAAAACCAGTTGATGCTGCAAGAAAAGAAGGACACCAGAAAGATAAAGAAATGTACCGAGAAGTTGTGCGACTTCCATGAGAGCCCTTGACATAACACTGTTGACTTCCACTCAAAGCAGACGCAGGTGGCCAAAGTGAAAGCCTCTAAATCAGATGTCGGTTCTGACTCTGAGTCAGAACTAGAAAAGGGAAGATGGATCATTGACGTGGAACCCAGTGCCACCGTTGCTACCACCAAGCTCCAACATGGTGAACCAGACGAGCCAAAAGAAGGAGAGCGCCTCTTCCATTCACAGATGTGGGTAGAAGGCACCCCGTTGCACTTCATCGTTGATAGTGGTAGCCAGAAGAACCTCATCTCAGCAGAGGTCGTCATGCAGCTGGCCCTACCGACAATGCCACACCCACAACCCTACACCATTGGATGGCTTCGCCAAGGAAGCGATCTCTGCATCATCCAACAATGTCGACTATCGTACGACATCAAGCCCTTCAAAGACGAGGTATTGTGTGATGTTTCTCCTCTCGAAGTTTGTGATATTCTTTTGGGCCAACCTTATTTATGGAAACGTCATGCTGTATATGAGTCTAGGCCTCATAGTGTTATTATTACTTTGAACAGGAAATTATACAGGATACCCAAGGCAAGCTTTCCGCCAGTGGAGAAAATACATTCTTGGGAGGGAGATAGTCATCCACACTGATCATAAGCCACTACAGTTCATGCAGACACAAGGAAAATTGCAGAATGACTGCCATCAAAAGTGGTCCACATACTTGCAGCAATTCCACCTCAACATTAAGTATAAAATAGGAAGCACCAACCGCATCACTGATTGCGTCAGCAGACCACCATTCACGACACTCAACATAGTGCTAGAATCCTACAGCCATGAGACCTCCGGATGGCCCCAACTCTATGAGACAGACCTGAACTTCGCCACCACCTACCAAATGTTGGGTGCAAAGGTAGTTGTCGATAATTTCTATCTTCAGGATGGGTTGTTGTGTCGACTGGGCCATATATGTGTTCCATCAAGTGAGTGAGAGAATATGATCTGGGAATCCCACTACAGTTGGGTGGCAGGACACTTCGTCGTCGAAAAGACAGTGGCGATGCTACAAAAACATTTCTACTGGCCAAAACTTCGACATGAGGTCAGCAAGTATATCAGGTCTTGCACTGCCTGTGCTATTTCCAAACCAACCACTAAGAAACATGGATTGTACACCCCTCTTCCTACTCCTGACATGCCATGGGAATCCATCTTAATGGACTACATATCGGGCCTCCCGTCCACCAAGCGGGGAAATAACTGTGTTTTTGTGGTTGTTGATCACTTTTCTAAGATGGCGATTCTGGTTGCTTGCAAGAAGAGCATCACAGTAGAAGCCACTGCCAATATCTTCTTTGAATGGGTCTGGGTACATTTTGGAATCCCACAAACCATTGTCTCAGATCAAGACAGTTGATTTCTCAACACATTCTGGTCGAGCCTCTGGTCACAGCTGGACACCAAGCTCACCAAATCCATGGCCTTCCACCCTTAGATAGATGGCCAAACCGAGGTCATAAATCGAATGATCGTGCATATCTTATGCATGTATAATTCCAAGAACCCTCACACATGGGATGAGAGTCTTTCCTGCGTCCAACATAGCTACAACTAAGCCCTGGATAGCTCAACTGGCCACAACCCCTTTCAGGTTGGGGTTGGGATTCCAACCATTGGGTCCCATATTAGATGTTTCACTTCCCCTTGTGGTCACCTCGACCGAATCCTCTCCTGATCCAACTGAGGCTGACAAAGACACCCATTTTATTGAGAGGATCCAACACATCCGCCAAAAGGTTCAGGATATCCTACAAAAGTCCAATGAAAAGTACAAGAAACACCATGATCAACATCGAGTTCCACTTAAGTTTCAAGTGGGAGACGAAGTTTGGTTTCACTTGCAGAAAGAAATCCTTACAGGACCCCATTGAAAGCTTCACCCAATCCATTATGGGCCGTACACCATCACCAAGGTTGTGGGGGATAATTCTTTTGTGCTGAACATTCCTCCTTTCCTTGGCCTTCACCCAGTGTTCAACGTGGACCTCCTTCAGCCTTATTTCCCACCATTATTGGACACCTCAGACGTAGAAGAACAAATGACACCAACATAGATTAACCCCGACTGCATCAAATAGGCATCCAATGATCATATTGTGGACACACATATCAAGGGAACTCGACAATAAAGGATCTAGCTTTATCGAGTCATCAAAGCAGGGCAGCGCCTGCACCAAGGCAAGTGGCTCACCCGGGGCCAAATTCAGTAGAAATTTCCTCATCTGATGGGGGAACTCAACGCAATGGATACCATTGATTCCTAAGGATAGAGGATTGATCCAGGTGGATATCGGTGTCCACCCACCTTTTCCAGTTGGCTCAAAACAACTTTCTCACAATTTTGATAATTTACAATTTTTAGCAATTTTTCGGGTCTTGAACTTTCAGAGTTGTTTTGAGGCCCTAAACGGCGTTTTGTGGGGTATGTTTCCGTGTGAAACTATTGTATTCCTCGGATAGATATTTCCAATGGGCTATCATATTCCTAAAACGAAGATCGTATGCAAAATTTACGACCCCGAGAAGTTGATGTGATGACTTACCCAAACGGGGCCCACATGACTTTTGGTGCTTCATCTCCTAGGGTTAGGTTTTTTGGATATTTAGGGTTTTTGAAACTCTTGTTTATTGTAAAAATTCCTTGAGAGCCTCATTGTAATCATCTTCTTGTGAATGAGTGCAACCTTCACATCTCTTCTTAGAGATAATCCGCCACCATTCCAACAAGCTTGTTTTCTGCTGCATTTTATAGTTTCAACTTATTTCCTTATTGAATAGAAAACCAATTTTACTGTATCTCTGTTATTCCATGTTAAACATCTGGTAATAACATGTAGTCATTTCATTATGCTCATAAAATACGGATAAGTGAACCACGATAACATGTGTGTTATGTGATGAATGCATGCATATCTTTATCATATTTTCAGTCGTTACTGTTATTCTTGATGAATGAATTATTATATTTCCTGGTTATTTGCAAATGATAATGTATTTCATTTATAGTTATAATAATGGTTCAATATTCAGTTCTCATATGTCACGCTCATTCCTAGGTTGTAAACAGATGAGTCTTACCACCACCCATTAGTGCTATCTCGGGTGAGATTGCGCAACACATCCTGTGCGTTATGTTGCCTTCTGGTTTACCAGGAGGGCCAATAGTTTTAGAGGATTTGTTGGAAACCCAAATAGACATGAAACCTGGGTCAATAAAATCAGACATTGTAAAGAAGAAGAAGTAACCAACAAATGGTTCTGTTGTCACTGGTAGGAACAAGAGAGGATTGAGTACATGAGATAAGTTGACAACCTGTCGGAGGCATATCAAGAAAATATTAGGGCAGAGAGAAATGAAACATTAAAATGGGATGTTGAGACCATGGAATCCCACAAAAGTAGAGATCGAAATTTGGTTAAAAACAAAATAACTAGAGTTTTCACAGAAAGACAATAGAAACCCTAGAGTAACACCCCGCAAATATATTGAGAAATACATGTTTACTGATTTTCATGAAGTCTTTTTCTGTGATTTCCCACACTTATTGCATGAGTGGATACTAAGGTTGAAGGATAACCACACAACGAACTGAATTCGATAGCTAGAGTGGACCCCAGTACAGATTGAGCAGTTACAACAGGTGAACAAAAAATTCACCTGCACAATGGACTTTTGGCTTGACAATATTGTGGCAGGTTTTATAACAAATTTTGCAGTCGACACAACGAAGTCGTACAACGCCGTGGAGAAACAATTTCTATGAGGACCTCGAGGAAGGTACATTCAATCACTGTATACCTCTATTAAGATACTTCTATATAACAAGGGCATATTGACGATGGGGTCAGGAAAATAAACTTCCTTGCGTACATGGGGGAAGAGGGGAAGCACTGAAAGAAAGAGGAAAAATGGAAGGAGGAAAGGATAAGGGAAAGAAGGAGGAAACCTTGGACCCGATTATGATGGATGACAACCAGATCAAGAAGATCATGGTGACAACTAGAAAGACGTGTAGCAGAGCACCCTACCAATACAAGGTGAATACCAAGAAGAGAGCCATAGCCACAAGGGAAGGCTTGGCGAGTGATGAGGAAGAGGTGGAGGATCTCTGGGCTGTGGAGAAGATTGAGGAAATCATGTGCGCAACATATGAGCAGTTACAACAGTTGAACAAAAAATTCACCCACACAGTGGACTTTTGGCTTGACAGTATTGTGGCAGGTTTTATAACAAATTTTGCAGTCGACACAACGAAGTCGTACAACACCGTGGAGCAATAATTTCTACGAGGACCTCGAGGAAGGTACTTTCAATCATTGTATACCTCTATTAATATACTTCTATATAACAAGGGCATACTGATGATGGGGTCAGGAAAATAAACTTCCCTGCGTGCATGGGGGAAGGGGGGAAGCACTGAAAGAAAGAGGAAAAATGGAAGGAGGAAAGGATAAGGGAAAGAAGGAGGAAACCTTGGACCTGATTATGATGGATGACAACTAGATCAAGAAGATCACAACGACAACTAGAAAGATGCGTAGCAGAGCACCTTACCAATACAAGGTGAATACCAAGAAGAGAGCCATAGTCACAAGGGAAGGCTTGGCGAGTGATGAGGAAGAGGTGGAGGATCTCCGGGCTGTGGAGAAGATTGAGGAAATCCTACGCGCAACATATGAGAGGAAGTCAAGAGGTCCAAGAGCAGGAAGAGAAGGCAACAATCTTATCCATATTAATGTGAGTGTGGAACCTATAAACCCATGTGTGACTAATACACCAAAGAGAACACCACCGTTTAGACAACCGAAGTTCAGAAGAAGTCAGACAACAAGAAGTACATATACACAAGGAACAACAATTGGAGGAGCCAGTTTAGGTAGTAGTTCAACATTCATAATGGTAGGACACAATCCCACCATCAGGTTACCCAAATTTCGAGGAGAAGCAATAGAAGACCCTAAGAAACACTTGTTCATTTGTGCAAAGATATGGGAAGCAAAACATATCACTAATGAAGATAAAAAACTTGTGCAACTAGCGATTATGCTAAGAGATTGCGCACTAGACTGGTACATGAGTTTAGACACAAAAAATGCCCTTGGGATGACAAGGACACTGACAGACATTAAGAAGTTACTGATCAATGATTTCCAGAAGCCGAGGTCAGAGGATCAATACATGAATGAGAAGATAGAAATCAAACAGAAACAAGGAGAGTCTGTATGGGAGATTGATCAGAGATTCAAGCGACTTAAGGGAAAGTTAAAATATCTCATGACCGATATGCAACATCGACACCTATTTTTCAAATCATTGCTACCACATTTAAAATACCCATTGTGACAACATAAGTTCTAGATGCAAGTAGAGGCTTTGCAGGTAGCCCTGCAACTAGAAGAAAATTAGTATCAACAAACAAAACCAACTATCGAAGAACTGAAGGAGGATCTGAAGAACTTAACGTTTCAACTGAACCATAATAAGAACAAGGACAAACGAGAAGCTGTTTGGTGCACTACATGTAGGACAAAAGGACACCACAATAATGGATGTCCAACATTCATGCAGTATATGGAAGAAGGAATGCCAAATCCATTACCAACAGGAGGATTGTGGTGTGAAATATTCAAGAAATCGGGTCACGACCCTTATCACTACACGATGATGCATAAATACCAAACAGTCCGAAAGAGTTCCTATTGCAACTTTTGCAATTCAGTAGGCCATGACGACAAAGATTGTAGAACTATGGAGTTGATGAGAGAGAGGACATCATATGCATATAGAGTGGAGGCAAAAATGATGACTGGGAAAGCCGCACCAAAGTTTAATCAGGTTCCATCTCCATACAACATTGCACAACAACAATATAATACTGTGCAACAAACATATAATAATGCGCAACTGTAGTACAACATGAAACAACCTCAATACAATACCATGCAATATAATCAAGTGATTAAGTATAATGCGCCGAGAGGAGATCGAGCAAGCTACAGAGGGGGAGGACGATCCAGACGAGGTTTAAGACGAGGTAGAGGACCAATGGCATGTCACAATTGTCAACAACCAAGACATTATGCAAGAGAATGTCTGCTTCCACCATTGACTTGTATGTATTGTCGTGCATCAGACCATGATACAGAGGAATTCCTGACACTATTAGTAAATATACAGGAAAAGAGGAACCAAAAAAATTAGAATGTTTAGTGGATTTGAGCCGAAGCAAGGGATGAGGGACGAAATATCAACATCATTACTTGTGGAGGAGCGAAAACATGAAACGACGCCACTCGACAAGATCCAGCACAAAATCAATGGGTAAAGAAGAACACCGAACTAAGGAAGCAATTCGATGCACAAAAGGAGAAGGAGATATTTAAGGAAGCCAGACAAGAATTTCAGAAGGAAGACATAGCATCGACTTCAACTATGAAACAAAACAAGGAAGCACCAGAGTATGAGATGCCTCCGCTATTGGATCATACCAACGAAATGAAACCCATGGGACAGGTAAGTACAATCAAAGGCTTTTTGCAATCATGTGTAAACGTATTAAGTGATCCATCATCTGTGAAAATATTGCAAAACATACTAGAAAAATGTAGCATCGAGATAGAATAAAAACTAGAACAAAAAACAGTCAATCACCTACATAAAAGGAGAAGAACCAGTAGGGAGTTCATAATGAATGCCAACATCGGAGATTTCAACATGGGAGATATCATACTGGATCGAGGATCTGAAGTTCATGTGTTACCAAAGAATACATGGCAATGCATGGGCGATCCCACATTAGGATATTCATCTGTTCAATTGAAACTAGCAAACCAACACAGAGTCCTACCAATCAGTAGACTGAAAGGAATGACAATAGACCTAGATTGAGTGCACACTAAAGTATATTTTTAGGTCATTGACATACTGGACGACACAACACCTTACTCCCCATTTCTTGGTCTAGATTGGGCGTTTGAAAACCAGGCTATAATCAACTTGAAGACCCATAAAATGACATTTGAGTCAGGAGAATACAGGGTCATCGCGTCATTGGATCCATCGAAAGGGGAGAGGTTTGTATAACCTATGTTCCTAGACTTAGAGGAAATCATCCAGTTGTACAAAACAACTACACGCGATGAGGATTACGTAAACCCAACTGCAGATGGGATACTCAGTTGGCAGAGCATTACTTCATGGGAAACAGATTCAGATACCGGTTTAGAGAAATAGAAACAAAGGCTACACGAAGTATCCACGAGAAGATGTGCAAGAATATACTGCGTAGTAAGATGGGTAGGCACATAAATAAGGGAACCACCCAGTTTCCATAGGATAAACGATTTGGAAAAATTCCTGGCACAATATGAAGATGAAGTCTTAGAGAATCAGATACTGTTAGCACTTGATATAGCACTCAAGTCCACACCCAGAAGATGATGGGGCGCAAACAAAGAGACAATCACAGACTGATACCAATGTAAGTGGTTACTGCGCATAAGGTTCAACACAGAACATAAAAACAACAAGCATCAAAAGTATGATGGAAAAGGGGCACCAATGGAACACTTGGAGAAGTGAAGAATGCTGTGGAAATTGACACCCCCAGAGGAATGGCCTCAACATTTCATACAGACTCTAGAGAGAATATCGATGAACTGGTATACATACCAGGAATTGCGCAAGGGAACTACGACCTGGATGACATTGCAACAAAATTTTATAGTCACTTTCTCATTCAAGCATGAGAACCCCAACATAGATGCAACTCTTAAATAAATAATAGGAGTCATATTCATCAAAGAACCAAATTAGAAATTATCACAAAAGAATAACAGGGGAACAAACAGACAGTTAAGGAACTGTTGTCATGTTACCATGTACAAGAGGAAGCACCCTATGAAAACAATCCACGTGATATTCAGATTGAGGAAGTAGAAGGAGAAAGAGAAGTGGAGGGACCACCTATACAATCAAAAGTTATTGCTGTGCCAATAAAAATAAAGAAAGTTAATATTGGGACAGTCGAGCATCCCAAAATGGCTAGCATTGGAGACTACTGGGATGAGCAAATAGTGGAAATCATAACAGAGTTACTACGCGAGTACAACGACCTGTTTCCCACAACATTTACATAGATGAAGGGTATAGTCAGAGAGCTAGGAGAAATGAAGATACCACTCAGACCTGAAGTGAGATCGATCAGACAATGACCATACAGAATGAACCCAATATATAAGTAGAAAGTCAAAGCTGAGATCGATAGGATGCTTGAAGCTGGAATCATAGAACCGGTTGAGGAATCAGAATGGATAAGCCCGATGGTAGTGCATAAAAATAAACAAGGAGGGATAAGGATATGTGTCGACTTGAGGAAGTTGAATGATTCATGCCTACATGACCCATTCCCTACACCTTTCATGGACGAAGTGTTATAAAACATAGGAGGACACAAAGCTTACTCATTCACTGATGGATTTTCAGGCTACCATCAGATCAAGATAACACAGGAATACATATACAAGACCACGTTTGCAACATAATGGGGATCTTACCAATACAAAGTCATGTCGTTTGGACCGAAGAATGCACTAGAAATATTCTCTAGATTAGTCATCGTCGTGTTTAAAGAATTCATCCATCAATTCCTAGAAGTATACTTGGAAGATTGGATAGTCTATAGTTTGTTGAAAGACCATGTCGAAGTGTTACACCTGATGTTAGAGAGATGTAGGCAATGCCAGATATCACTGAACATAAAGAAATTCATATTCAAAACACTGTTTGGGATACTATTGGGCAATATAGTATGAAAACAAGGTTTATTAGTAGATCCCGCAAAGGTTGCAATAATTGTTAACTTACAACCACCAAAAATAGTCCATCAACTAAGAACGATGTTGGGACACATGGGATACTACAAGAAATTTATCAAAGGATATGTGCAGATTACTGCACCAATGGAAAAGCTGTTAAGAAAGGATACAAATTTTCAGTGGAATGATGAGTGCCAACACGGTCTGGATACCTTGAAAGAAAAAAAATGGTCATCACGCCGATACTAGTATTTCCAAACTGGGAGAATACATTTCATGTCCATGTATATGCATTAGCCATAACGCTGGGAGCTATCTTGGCATAGCCAGGAGCAAGATATTTAGATCACCCCATAGCATTTGCGAGCATAAAACTATCAGAATTAGAGAAGAACTATAACCCTACGGAGAGAGAAGGCCTAGCTATGGTCTACGCACTACAAAAATTTAGACATTACATATTGGGGAAACACTTTAATATGTTCACAGATCACTCAGCCCTAAAATACCTAGTCAACAAGCTAGTGTTGGGGGGGAGAATTTGTCACTGGTTACTACTATTTCAAGAATTTGACTTTGAAGTAATAGTTAAGCCAGGAAAATTGAATGCAGGACCTGACCACCTATCAAGAGTCACAGATGGAGAAGAACCTACAAATATAGAAGATAAATTTCCACATGCACAGTTATTTTCTGTCCAAATCGCTAATGAACACTTCGCAGATATCATTCAGTACTTGAGCACGGTTACTGCGCCACAAGAATATAACACCGCGTAGAAGAAAAATATGGTAGTCGGCACTACCGACTATCAATTGATTGCAAGACACTTATACAAAATGGGTGCAGATAGCATCTTGCGAAGATATGTGATAGAAAACAAAATACCATGAGTTTTAGCAGAATCCCATGAAGGAATAGCAAGAGGGAATTATGCAGGAAAATCTACCGCACAGGACTATGGTGGCCGACGATTCATAGAGACTCGAAGGAGTACTATCAAATATGCTATTTCTATCAAAGAGTAGGCAAACCCAACAAAAGGGACGAGATGCCATTACGACCATAAGTAACATTGCAGGCATTTGATAAGTGGGAAATAGACTTTGTGGGACCAATCAACCCACCAACAAAAACAACAAGAGCTAGGTACATTATCACTGCAACAAAGTACCTAACAAGATGGGCGGAAGTTTCACCAGTGAAGGATTGCAACGTAGAAACAACAATTCACTTTTTATTTGAACAACTCATCACTCGATTTGGGTGCCCAAGATTTTTGATGAGAGACCAAGGCACACACTTCATAAAAAACACCATCAACACTATGACTGAAGAGTTTGAAGTTCATCATCAGAAGATCATGCCATATCACCCACACGCAAATGGCACAGTGGAAGCATTTAAAAAATCTTGGAGAATGCACTGACAAAGATCTGTAATGTCAACAAGGATGATTGGGACCTCAAAGTACCAGCAGTACCAGAAGCAATGGTGCCATTAGAATTTTTAGTACTGAGCTTGCGCGTAGTAGCGATCACACATATGACAGAACGAGGCACAATACAAGAGTGACTAAATCAGTTAATGACCATGGAGGAAGATCGAATCTTAGCAGGATTCCACCAACAAGTTCAGAAAGCAAGAGACAAAGCTTGGCATGACAGGCACATCAAGAAGAAAACTTTCAAGGAAGGAGATCTAGTACTGATGTATGAGAAAAATCGCTTCATCACCCAGGAAAACTAAGAATGCACTGGCTAGGACCATACAAAGTACAATTTGTCATAGATGGAGGAGATGCAATTTGTCACAGATGGAGGAGATGTACAGTTGAGAGAATTATCAAGTAAATAAATCAGAGGGATGATTAATGGGAGCCGACTGAAGTTGTAGAAGGACAGTCGACCACCCACCGCACAAAAAAAAAAGAAGAAAAAAAATAGGATTTTAAACGATACCAACAGAGGCACAGAGCACCAAAGAAATAAAGGGAACACATATTTAGGAACACAAAATTGGAGAGGAAAGAGACAACGACCAGGCCACGATGAAAACAAGCGGGAAAAGGAAAGTTGACAAAAGAAGTACGACAAGACCACGTTAGGAGAAATTAAAGGATGGAAAGGACCGATGGGATGCCACATTAATCACGCCAACTAGAGACGAAAAGGAAGAGTAATGGCAAGTATGAAACCACCAGAGGTGCATTGAACCCACAATTAAGGAAGTGTCCTTAACATGCTTCATGGGATGCCCATACAACACACAGATACGGGAGAAAATAGTCTATTTGTGAGAAGAGAGAAGACAATGAGTGATAGAGGTTAAAAATAACAGAGTGAGTCATAGAGGTCACAAAGACCATTCACATTCAACAAATGTTTGACATTCACCACCATGGAATATCCAAAGCAAGTAGAAGCAAGCCATATTTCCAGAAAAACCAGAGTCCAAACCAGGTCATGAGTACATTTGGACAAAGGTGAACAACAGTTGCTAGAGATTGTCAATGTCGACGAAATCCCATCTCTAGAAACAGAACCGGTGAACTCCACGTTGATAGTGGAATAAACCCAACAACCAACACCAGAGGGCACAAATACAGATATACCGACAAAAGTACAGGAGTCGGAACCAGGACGCAGAAACCCTGAAGGAGGTGCAACCAGAAAACACCGAAGCAGCTCTGAAAGTCAATGGAATGACGCCGAATCAGGAAGTATCAATTGAGCCAGACGAATCTCAAACAACCATATCAAACCATCCATGAGAAGGAATGGTAGAAGATGTCACGGGTTGGCCAGATTGGTATTCCGAAGCACAACCAGAAGCCAATGGAACTTCGAGCCAACCATCACCATCGAAGAAAGACAAGTTGCAGGTACCCAGGTCACCTCGCAAGCAACCTCTCACAACAATCATTCTACCACATATACCATATGGGGTACATAAAGGACCAGACCTGCTGGGTCATATAGGGAAGCTCAAATACTCAGACCATGATGTCACAGACATAGACAAGTTTTCAGAACTTGCAAAGAGGGTATACTTAGAGATTGTGGGCACGAATGGGGTTGGGGAACCGATTGATCAACCACTCCAATGGGAAACAGGGTTGCAAAAAACAGGGATTTTAGGTCTGGTGGACCTACCACATTTTGGTAGAGGTCAGTACACAACCTCTTGTGTCAAACAATTGTTAGAAGTCACACATGGCAGGGACATATGGTTGGACAAGATCGTCTCAATAGACATAGATATTATTGCTAACATAACAGGATTACCATCCCGGGGCATGGATCCCGTGAAGTTGCTGGATGACAAATCCAGGGAGAAGACGCTAGTAGAAGATATGAAGAAGAAGTATGGCATCGATAGGGGGAAAAGAGGGATCATTATAAAGAGGATCAACGATACCGCAACTCAATTAGGCACAAAAATCTTAGCCTGCATGTTGCTAAGAAAATGACATAGGGAGGAAGTTTCGGTTGGAGTTGTTGCAGTTGCAGCCCGATGCGTAGAGGGAACCACAGTGAGTTGGGCACCATACATCTTGAAATTGTTCCTGGATGACTGCAATGATGTGCAAGATCTAGGAACAAAGTTTCACTATTCATGGTTGATCATGTTAATAGCCTTTATGGGCTGGAAGGAACCAAGGTATGTAAATTTTTGCACCAGACCAAAGCCAAATCAGGGAGAGAGATACTTACTGCTGAGAGCTATGCCAGATTCTAGGAACAAAAGGATGAACATGTCCATATTTGAAGGATACCTACATGAACTGCAAGAAGCCATCATCAGAATGTGAAGAATAACACTAGAGGCTGTCGCGCAGTATAGAGACATCGCCAACTTCAAGGCCAGATGACATAAAATGTGGATACAAGCGAGGATGGATCCTGATAAATAATGGCTATAGATGCATTATTGTATCATAGAGGGTGACATCGACATGGTCATCAACAAATGGGACAATGAATGGAGGATTCCAGTCCTCACCCAGGAATCGCTAGAAAGAACAACAGAAGAAGAGGTAGGGCAGGGAGAAACACAGCCTCAGGACATCCAAGTTCCCAAGAAATGGAGGATGGGCCAGACAAAGACAAACCCGACAGACGAAGGGATAATTAAGACAAGGAACTAGAAGGGGAAGAAGGAGAATACCCAGCCAACCAAAGAACAATAGAAATAGGAAGAGGTCGTGCAAGGGACCACATCAAGTACCAACTCATAGGAATTGGGGGGAAATAAGAGGCCAGCCATGTAGACAGGAGGAGCGCGCAAGAAAACAAAGGCCCAAAGAACACCTCCAGAGTATACAATCACGAATGACGATGGGGAAATGTAGCCAAGATGTTCCAGGATTGTCTAGCCGAGGATTTTGACCATGCTGTGCACCACAGAGACAAGATTCAAGAGGAGATGGTAGACATGCGGCAATTCCTCTAGAAAATTGGGGAAATGCAGGTAGAAGGTAACAATAGGGGAATAAAACCATCAACACCACAACCAGAGGAAATAATGGAAGAAGAAGAATGAGATCCAGTCCATCCAATACTGCATCCAAACGTAACATTCCACATCACACCCAGTATGCTACGCATGGAAAAGATTGTGGGGCAGACATCCTTGAAGTACTTAAGCCAAATCCAACTGGTGTTGACGCAAATACCATATAGGGAACTACACAAGATGTAAGTTAGCGTAAACCATGAGGTATGAACTTGAACACACAAAAACTTAGTCGAATTGCAAAAGGCAACAGAAAAATGGGACACAATGGAAATAGTCTATGAGCAGGCTAAGTTAGAGACCCAGGAGGAAAGGGAGCGCATAAAATGATTGGAGCACAAAGTGCCAGGAAGTTACAAGAATATTCCACAGGCCACGCAGAGGGAGGAAATCATAGCAGCTAAAAATATTGATCGAATTGCGTAGGAAATCGACCAATATCAGAAGGAGATAGAGAATATTTGAGAGCAACTCACACCAACCACTCCACCAACAATGAAGGATCAAAGGAAGCATGAAGCAACGACGCAGTTGCAGGAGATAGAGCAACAGGTCAGCACAACACCTGACATGTTCGATAAAGAAGCTCAAATTTGATCTAAGTTAGAGGAGGATCAACAGGTCCAAAAGTGGGACAAGGAAGAAGAAAGGATCAACACAATGATCCAAGACCTAAAGTAGAGGCAGAAGACAATGAAAATCACAAAACACATCAAAGGGGCGTAGGACATGAAGAAGTTGCAGGCAGAGCTCACCACTGTGAAAACACAAAAACGGGAGTGACAAGCTCAAATGGAATCGCTGCAAGAGCAGGTAGCAGAAGTCCCAGCACAGGTAGAAGAAGCCAATACACATATATCACAGACCCAAGCAGAGTGCATGGAATTGATCAGTGATGAAATAACAATCCAGATAGTGGACACACTCAAGGAGAAGACTGCATAGGCGAAAACATAGGCAACAAAGATCAAAGAAAAGTTCCAGGTGATTACCAAGGAGATGAAGGAAGCACACAAAGGCTAGGTGACTCAGGATGAGCCACCTGTTAGTGTTGGGGGCCTGTTGGAGGTAGGCTAAAGCAGAAAAGCAAGGCATTTTTTGGAAAGAAAGCATGCACGAGGAAAGTGACAACTGGAAGGAAGAACAACACACGCGTATGCAGGGAATACCTAACGATGTTAGGGTTAGGGTTTTGGTAATGTATTGTAATGGATGAAGATCCATAAATGTATAAATATATATACTTAGGTATCATAAGGGTTTCAGATATATACCTAAGTATTGTTGGGTTTTCGGGGATAATAAAGACTAGTCGTTGTGATAGCGAGAAGCATTGTAGTGAGATGATATGCGAGATTTTTTTGTATGATCTATTTTGTATACGCTGTTGAGCTAGAGAGGACGAAGGGAGGTGGATATTGAGGGTTATATCACAGGCTGAGGAGCTTGGTGTGATCTACTCTGCCTCATATAGATCTTACCAGACGAGGAAGAGTTGTAAGTGCGCGACGCATAGTGACAAAACGACTATAATAAAGAGTTGAGAGCCAAATCTTTGTGGACATAGCCCAGGAGGGGGTGAACCATGGTAACATCTGTGTTGTGTGATGAATGCATGCATATATTTATCATCTTTTCAGTTGTTACTATTATGCTTGATGAATGAGTTATTATATTTCCTAGTTATTTGCAAATGATAGTGTATTTCATTTACAGTTATAATAATGGTTCAATATTCAGTTCTCATATCTCATGCTCAATCCTAGGCTATAAACACTTGAGTCTTACAACCACCCATTAAATCTATCTCGGGTGAGACTGCACAACACATCCTATGTGTTGTGTTGCCTTCTGGTTTACCAAGAGGGCCAATAGGTTTAGAGGCTTTGTTGGAAACCCGAATAAACATGAACCCTGTGTCAATAAACTTAGATAGTGTATATAAGAAGAAGTAACCAACACTTTACCCTCAGTCCAACTACAATGGGGCTTAGGATCCCTTTTACTATCGATCATAGAGCACTCAGTGAGGGTGGTGGGTGGAAATTTGTTGTAGATGTCCCAAGATCTTTGAGCCGCCAAAAGAGCCAACTCATTCAAGAAAACATTGGGATTGTGTCTTAGAGGAGATTGTTTGGCTTGCAAAGAACTTTGAATTAGAAAGAAAATGGAAATTGGCTCAATATAAGAGAGTAGATTTAAGACTTAGTAAGAGTGGGATAGACCTGACTTCAAGGAGAGAGAAGTGTTTAAAGGAGGAGGAGCAACATACTCGGAGGTTGGCCGGTAACATTGCAAAATATTTTCGGAAGTTCTGGATGAAGGTTGAAAAATTGGTGCTTTATAAGCATCAATTGGAGAATGAAGAAAGAAAGAAGCTAGCACTTGACAAACAATTGGATATTATTTTGGGCCAAATGGAAAGGTATTCATGGGATGATCAATTCCCTCAATTTGATCGATCAAGATTGAAAAATGAAGTGGGAAATGATTCATAGATCATGAGATTTGGTTGATGGGAATAACATGTAAGGGTGAGCATAGTGAGAAATTTTGCCCAAGAATTTAACATTGATAATTGATTTGCTAGATATACTAGATTTACAACTTTTTTTAAAAATAAATTGTAGATTTACAACGAATTGTAGATCTAGCCTTTGAATGCAATAGATTTCATACATCTAATTTTTTTTTTTGTTTAATTGATTTTAAATATCAAAATAAATACCTCCTTGAAGTTCCTTTGTTTAACGAAGAATGATTGATGTAGATTGTGTGGTTTCTCCTGTTTTATTGCATGCTCATCTTAGCATCAATGGATACACTTTTGATTTATCAATACCATAAAGGAGTCACGAAACGCTTAAGACCAAAGGGGCTCTTCCATCATCTACTTTCAAATTGCAAACCTTCCAAGGAAAACTACCATGGAGTAGTTTTATCACCATCACTTCATTATTGGATCTTTAATGGCGTCCTGTGGAACACTACCATGGAACTACCAAGCCTATTAAGAATCAAGGAGGCCTTGATACCATGTTAATAAATAAAGCACATGCATAACAAGACAAGAACTTGGTGGACACGGATTTAAGCCATTCTCTACACTTGTATTGATCTCATGATATCAATTTATAACACATGGATTTGACCACTTATAGATATAGATCTCATTGACAAATAATCAATGGATAATGACAACATATCATCAATAGATAAGGTAACAACTCATAAGAAGGTGGTCCCAGAATTTGTGATTGTCTAGGGACTCAAAATCTAACAAATGTCAGCAAAAATATATGGGTGCAGAGCATAAAAAATTCTAGAATCCGAGAGTTCGTAACTGTTATCAACTAGAGAATTAATGCAATAAGAAATGTATTCATTATTTTCCTAATATTTGAGGTCATCAACTAGCATATATTCAATAGAAATACCTTTAATCTGCTTACAATGTATGCTTGGGGAATTTCTGAAATTTTATGATGATCCCTTGTTTCTTCAACAAAGGGGTGATAAGAAATCATGTTCCCTTGTATACCTTTGACAACTTGAAAAATGAATTCTTCAATGGACATAAACAAAGTGTCATCCTTCAAAGTGTTTCTCTCTAATTG
>ML838774.1:43476-55923 GCA_009831015.1 Picea engelmannii
CGTTTGGACCGAAGAATGCACTAGAAATATTCTCTAGATTAGTCATCGTCGTGTTTAAAGAATTCATCCATCAATTCCTAGAAGTATACTTGGAAGATTGGATAGTCTATAGTTTGTTGAAAGACCATGTCGAAGTGTTACACCTGATGTTAGAGAGATGTAGGCAATGCCAGATATCACTGAACATAAAGAAATTCATATTCAAAACACTGTTTGGGATACTATTGGGCAATATAGTATGAAAACAAGGTTTATTAGTAGATCCCGCAAAGGTTGCAATAATTGTTAACTTACAACCACCAAAAATAGTCCATCAACTAAGAACGATGTTGGGACACATGGGATACTACAAGAAATTTATCAAAGGATATGTGCAGATTACTGCACCAATGGAAAAGCTGTTAAGAAAGGATACAAATTTTCAGTGGAATGATGAGTGCCAACACGGTCTGGATACCTTGAAAGAAAAAAAATGGTCATCACGCCGATACTAGTATTTCCAAACTGGGAGAATACATTTCATGTCCATGTATATGCATTAGCCATAACGCTGGGAGCTATCTTGGCATAGCCAGGAGCAAGATATTTAGATCACCCCATAGCATTTGCGAGCATAAAACTATCAGAATTAGAGAAGAACTATAACCCTACGGAGAGAGAAGGCCTAGCTATGGTCTACGCACTACAAAAATTTAGACATTACATATTGGGGAAACACTTTAATATGTTCACAGATCACTCAGCCCTAAAATACCTAGTCAACAAGCTAGTGTTGGGGGGGAGAATTTGTCACTGGTTACTACTATTTCAAGAATTTGACTTTGAAGTAATAGTTAAGCCAGGAAAATTGAATGCAGGACCTGACCACCTATCAAGAGTCACAGATGGAGAAGAACCTACAAATATAGAAGATAAATTTCCACATGCACAGTTATTTTCTGTCCAAATCGCTAATGAACACTTCGCAGATATCATTCAGTACTTGAGCACGGTTACTGCGCCACAAGAATATAACACCGCGTAGAAGAAAAATATGGTAGTCGGCACTACCGACTATCAATTGATTGCAAGACACTTATACAAAATGGGTGCAGATAGCATCTTGCGAAGATATGTGATAGAAAACAAAATACCATGAGTTTTAGCAGAATCCCATGAAGGAATAGCAAGAGGGAATTATGCAGGAAAATCTACCGCACAGGACTATGGTGGCCGACGATTCATAGAGACTCGAAGGAGTACTATCAAATATGCTATTTCTATCAAAGAGTAGGCAAACCCAACAAAAGGGACGAGATGCCATTACGACCATAAGTAACATTGCAGGCATTTGATAAGTGGGAAATAGACTTTGTGGGACCAATCAACCCACCAACAAAAACAACAAGAGCTAGGTACATTATCACTGCAACAAAGTACCTAACAAGATGGGCGGAAGTTTCACCAGTGAAGGATTGCAACGTAGAAACAACAATTCACTTTTTATTTGAACAACTCATCACTCGATTTGGGTGCCCAAGATTTTTGATGAGAGACCAAGGCACACACTTCATAAAAAACACCATCAACACTATGACTGAAGAGTTTGAAGTTCATCATCAGAAGATCATGCCATATCACCCACACGCAAATGGCACAGTGGAAGCATTTAAAAAATCTTGGAGAATGCACTGACAAAGATCTGTAATGTCAACAAGGATGATTGGGACCTCAAAGTACCAGCAGTACCAGAAGCAATGGTGCCATTAGAATTTTTAGTACTGAGCTTGCGCGTAGTAGCGATCACACATATGACAGAACGAGGCACAATACAAGAGTGACTAAATCAGTTAATGACCATGGAGGAAGATCGAATCTTAGCAGGATTCCACCAACAAGTTCAGAAAGCAAGAGACAAAGCTTGGCATGACAGGCACATCAAGAAGAAAACTTTCAAGGAAGGAGATCTAGTACTGATGTATGAGAAAAATCGCTTCATCACCCAGGAAAACTAAGAATGCACTGGCTAGGACCATACAAAGTACAATTTGTCATAGATGGAGGAGATGCAATTTGTCACAGATGGAGGAGATGTACAGTTGAGAGAATTATCAAGTAAATAAATCAGAGGGATGATTAATGGGAGCCGACTGAAGTTGTAGAAGGACAGTCGACCACCCACCGCACAAAAAAAAAAGAAGAAAAAAAATAGGATTTTAAACGATACCAACAGAGGCACAGAGCACCAAAGAAATAAAGGGAACACATATTTAGGAACACAAAATTGGAGAGGAAAGAGACAACGACCAGGCCACGATGAAAACAAGCGGGAAAAGGAAAGTTGACAAAAGAAGTACGACAAGACCACGTTAGGAGAAATTAAAGGATGGAAAGGACCGATGGGATGCCACATTAATCACGCCAACTAGAGACGAAAAGGAAGAGTAATGGCAAGTATGAAACCACCAGAGGTGCATTGAACCCACAATTAAGGAAGTGTCCTTAACATGCTTCATGGGATGCCCATACAACACACAGATACGGGAGAAAATAGTCTATTTGTGAGAAGAGAGAAGACAATGAGTGATAGAGGTTAAAAATAACAGAGTGAGTCATAGAGGTCACAAAGACCATTCACATTCAACAAATGTTTGACATTCACCACCATGGAATATCCAAAGCAAGTAGAAGCAAGCCATATTTCCAGAAAAACCAGAGTCCAAACCAGGTCATGAGTACATTTGGACAAAGGTGAACAACAGTTGCTAGAGATTGTCAATGTCGACGAAATCCCATCTCTAGAAACAGAACCGGTGAACTCCACGTTGATAGTGGAATAAACCCAACAACCAACACCAGAGGGCACAAATACAGATATACCGACAAAAGTACAGGAGTCGGAACCAGGACGCAGAAACCCTGAAGGAGGTGCAACCAGAAAACACCGAAGCAGCTCTGAAAGTCAATGGAATGACGCCGAATCAGGAAGTATCAATTGAGCCAGACGAATCTCAAACAACCATATCAAACCATCCATGAGAAGGAATGGTAGAAGATGTCACGGGTTGGCCAGATTGGTATTCCGAAGCACAACCAGAAGCCAATGGAACTTCGAGCCAACCATCACCATCGAAGAAAGACAAGTTGCAGGTACCCAGGTCACCTCGCAAGCAACCTCTCACAACAATCATTCTACCACATATACCATATGGGGTACATAAAGGACCAGACCTGCTGGGTCATATAGGGAAGCTCAAATACTCAGACCATGATGTCACAGACATAGACAAGTTTTCAGAACTTGCAAAGAGGGTATACTTAGAGATTGTGGGCACGAATGGGGTTGGGGAACCGATTGATCAACCACTCCAATGGGAAACAGGGTTGCAAAAAACAGGGATTTTAGGTCTGGTGGACCTACCACATTTTGGTAGAGGTCAGTACACAACCTCTTGTGTCAAACAATTGTTAGAAGTCACACATGGCAGGGACATATGGTTGGACAAGATCGTCTCAATAGACATAGATATTATTGCTAACATAACAGGATTACCATCCCGGGGCATGGATCCCGTGAAGTTGCTGGATGACAAATCCAGGGAGAAGACGCTAGTAGAAGATATGAAGAAGAAGTATGGCATCGATAGGGGGAAAAGAGGGATCATTATAAAGAGGATCAACGATACCGCAACTCAATTAGGCACAAAAATCTTAGCCTGCATGTTGCTAAGAAAATGACATAGGGAGGAAGTTTCGGTTGGAGTTGTTGCAGTTGCAGCCCGATGCGTAGAGGGAACCACAGTGAGTTGGGCACCATACATCTTGAAATTGTTCCTGGATGACTGCAATGATGTGCAAGATCTAGGAACAAAGTTTCACTATTCATGGTTGATCATGTTAATAGCCTTTATGGGCTGGAAGGAACCAAGGTATGTAAATTTTTGCACCAGACCAAAGCCAAATCAGGGAGAGAGATACTTACTGCTGAGAGCTATGCCAGATTCTAGGAACAAAAGGATGAACATGTCCATATTTGAAGGATACCTACATGAACTGCAAGAAGCCATCATCAGAATGTGAAGAATAACACTAGAGGCTGTCGCGCAGTATAGAGACATCGCCAACTTCAAGGCCAGATGACATAAAATGTGGATACAAGCGAGGATGGATCCTGATAAATAATGGCTATAGATGCATTATTGTATCATAGAGGGTGACATCGACATGGTCATCAACAAATGGGACAATGAATGGAGGATTCCAGTCCTCACCCAGGAATCGCTAGAAAGAACAACAGAAGAAGAGGTAGGGCAGGGAGAAACACAGCCTCAGGACATCCAAGTTCCCAAGAAATGGAGGATGGGCCAGACAAAGACAAACCCGACAGACGAAGGGATAATTAAGACAAGGAACTAGAAGGGGAAGAAGGAGAATACCCAGCCAACCAAAGAACAATAGAAATAGGAAGAGGTCGTGCAAGGGACCACATCAAGTACCAACTCATAGG
This sequence comes from Picea engelmannii, assembly GCA_009831015.1. Classification (NCBI taxonomy): domain Eukaryota; kingdom Viridiplantae; phylum Streptophyta; class Pinopsida; order Pinales; family Pinaceae; genus Picea; species Picea engelmannii. Next base: position 47,963 of record ML838774.1, read on the forward strand.
AATTGGGGGGAAATAAGAGGCCAGCCATGTAGACAGGAGGAGCGCGCAAGAAAACAAAGGCCCAAAGAACACCTCCAGAGTATACAATCACGAATGACGATGGGGAAATGTAGCCAAGATGTTCCAGGATTGTCTAGCCGAGGATTTTGACCATGCTGTGCACCACAGAGACAAGATTCAAGAGGAGATGGTAGACATGCGGCAATTCCTCTAGAAAATTGGGGAAATGCAGGTAGAAGGTAACAATAGGGGAATAAAACCATCAACACCACAACCAGAGGAAATAATGGAAGAAGAAGAATGAGATCCAGTCCATCCAATACTGCATCCAAACGTAACATTCCACATCACACCCAGTATGCTACGCATGGAAAAGATTGTGGGGCAGACATCCTTGAAGTACTTAAGCCAAATCCAACTGGTGTTGACGCAAATACCATATAGGGAACTACACAAGATGTAAGTTAGCGTAAACCATGAGGTATGAACTTGAACACACAAAAACTTAGTCGAATTGCAAAAGGCAACAGAAAAATGGGACACAATGGAAATAGTCTATGAGCAGGCTAAGTTAGAGACCCAGGAGGAAAGGGAGCGCATAAAATGATTGGAGCACAAAGTGCCAGGAAGTTACAAGAATATTCCACAGGCCACGCAGAGGGAGGAAATCATAGCAGCTAAAAATATTGATCGAATTGCGTAGGAAATCGACCAATATCAGAAGGAGATAGAGAATATTTGAGAGCAACTCACACCAACCACTCCACCAACAATGAAGGATCAAAGGAAGCATGAAGCAACGACGCAGTTGCAGGAGATAGAGCAACAGGTCAGCACAACACCTGACATGTTCGATAAAGAAGCTCAAATTTGATCTAAGTTAGAGGAGGATCAACAGGTCCAAAAGTGGGACAAGGAAGAAGAAAGGATCAACACAATGATCCAAGACCTAAAGTAGAGGCAGAAGACAATGAAAATCACAAAACACATCAAAGGGGCGTAGGACATGAAGAAGTTGCAGGCAGAGCTCACCACTGTGAAAACACAAAAACGGGAGTGACAAGCTCAAATGGAATCGCTGCAAGAGCAGGTAGCAGAAGTCCCAGCACAGGTAGAAGAAGCCAATACACATATATCACAGACCCAAGCAGAGTGCATGGAATTGATCAGTGATGAAATAACAATCCAGATAGTGGACACACTCAAGGAGAAGACTGCATAGGCGAAAACATAGGCAACAAAGATCAAAGAAAAGTTCCAGGTGATTACCAAGGAGATGAAGGAAGCACACAAAGGCTAGGTGACTCAGGATGAGCCACCTGTTAGTGTTGGGGGCCTGTTGGAGGTAGGCTAAAGCAGAAAAGCAAGGCATTTTTTGGAAAGAAAGCATGCACGAGGAAAGTGACAACTGGAAGGAAGAACAACACACGCGTATGCAGGGAATACCTAACGATGTTAGGGTTAGGGTTTTGGTAATGTATTGTAATGGATGAAGATCCATAAATGTATAAATATATATACTTAGGTATCATAAGGGTTTCAGATATATACCTAAGTATTGTTGGGTTTTCGGGGATAATAAAGACTAGTCGTTGTGATAGCGAGAAGCATTGTAGTGAGATGATATGCGAGATTTTTTTGTATGATCTATTTTGTATACGCTGTTGAGCTAGAGAGGACGAAGGGAGGTGGATATTGAGGGTTATATCACAGGCTGAGGAGCTTGGTGTGATCTACTCTGCCTCATATAGATCTTACCAGACGAGGAAGAGTTGTAAGTGCGCGACGCATAGTGACAAAACGACTATAATAAAGAGTTGAGAGCCAAATCTTTGTGGACATAGCCCAGGAGGGGGTGAACCATGGTAACATCTGTGTTGTGTGATGAATGCATGCATATATTTATCATCTTTTCAGTTGTTACTATTATGCTTGATGAATGAGTTATTATATTTCCTAGTTATTTGCAAATGATAGTGTATTTCATTTACAGTTATAATAATGGTTCAATATTCAGTTCTCATATCTCATGCTCAATCCTAGGCTATAAACACTTGAGTCTTACAACCACCCATTAAATCTATCTCGGGTGAGACTGCACAACACATCCTATGTGTTGTGTTGCCTTCTGGTTTACCAAGAGGGCCAATAGGTTTAGAGGCTTTGTTGGAAACCCGAATAAACATGAACCCTGTGTCAATAAACTTAGATAGTGTATATAAGAAGAAGTAACCAACACTTTACCCTCAGTCCAACTACAATGGGGCTTAGGATCCCTTTTACTATCGATCATAGAGCACTCAGTGAGGGTGGTGGGTGGAAATTTGTTGTAGATGTCCCAAGATCTTTGAGCCGCCAAAAGAGCCAACTCATTCAAGAAAACATTGGGATTGTGTCTTAGAGGAGATTGTTTGGCTTGCAAAGAACTTTGAATTAGAAAGAAAATGGAAATTGGCTCAATATAAGAGAGTAGATTTAAGACTTAGTAAGAGTGGGATAGACCTGACTTCAAGGAGAGAGAAGTGTTTAAAGGAGGAGGAGCAACATACTCGGAGGTTGGCCGGTAACATTGCAAAATATTTTCGGAAGTTCTGGATGAAGGTTGAAAAATTGGTGCTTTATAAGCATCAATTGGAGAATGAAGAAAGAAAGAAGCTAGCACTTGACAAACAATTGGATATTATTTTGGGCCAAATGGAAAGGTATTCATGGGATGATCAATTCCCTCAATTTGATCGATCAAGATTGAAAAATGAAGTGGGAAATGATTCATAGATCATGAGATTTGGTTGATGGGAATAACATGTAAGGGTGAGCATAGTGAGAAATTTTGCCCAAGAATTTAACATTGATAATTGATTTGCTAGATATACTAGATTTACAACTTTTTTTAAAAATAAATTGTAGATTTACAACGAATTGTAGATCTAGCCTTTGAATGCAATAGATTTCATACATCTAATTTTTTTTTTTGTTTAATTGATTTTAAATATCAAAATAAATACCTCCTTGAAGTTCCTTTGTTTAACGAAGAATGATTGATGTAGATTGTGTGGTTTCTCCTGTTTTATTGCATGCTCATCTTAGCATCAATGGATACACTTTTGATTTATCAATACCATAAAGGAGTCACGAAACGCTTAAGACCAAAGGGGCTCTTCCATCATCTACTTTCAAATTGCAAACCTTCCAAGGAAAACTACCATGGAGTAGTTTTATCACCATCACTTCATTATTGGATCTTTAATGGCGTCCTGTGGAACACTACCATGGAACTACCAAGCCTATTAAGAATCAAGGAGGCCTTGATACCATGTTAATAAATAAAGCACATGCATAACAAGACAAGAACTTGGTGGACACGGATTTAAGCCATTCTCTACACTTGTATTGATCTCATGATATCAATTTATAACACATGGATTTGACCACTTATAGATATAGATCTCATTGACAAATAATCAATGGATAATGACAACATATCATCAATAGATAAGGTAACAACTCATAAGAAGGTGGTCCCAGAATTTGTGATTGTCTAGGGACTCAAAATCTAACAAATGTCAGCAAAAATATATGGGTGCAGAGCATAAAAAATTCTAGAATCCGAGAGTTCGTAACTGTTATCAACTAGAGAATTAATGCAATAAGAAATGTATTCATTATTTTCCTAATATTTGAGGTCATCAACTAGCATATATTCAATAGAAATACCTTTAATCTGCTTACAATGTATGCTTGGGGAATTTCTGAAATTTTATGATGATCCCTTGTTTCTTCAACAAAGGGGTGATAAGAAATCATGTTCCCTTGTATACCTTTGACAACTTGAAAAATGAATTCTTCAATGGACATAAACAAAGTGTCATCCTTCAAAGTGTTTCTCTCTAATTGTCTTTTTAAATTAGACTATAGATTATATAAGATAGGAGAATCAATAGGTTTTACTTCTATAAATTAACTGATTACCTTTTCATACCTAGGAGTGTTGAACATAGGTGTTTCTTTGTGATTTTGAATGATTGAGTTCATAATAGATGTGCTTTCATTTAACATTGGTTGTTGTACCACATCTATCTCATGAGATTCATTTATTCCTAGCTCATATTCATGCACACCATTTCTATTTTCATTTTCAATTTGAATTCACTAGTACATATTGTAAAAATTTCGACGTTCTATTTGTGACGTTATGGACAAAATTGGCCATACTGTTGAAAAATAGAGGAAATTTTAATATTTTTTTTTCCATATTGCCCGATAACGTCGCAAGTGTGATGTCATACAAACATATGTTGTTATTTTGATGAATACATCGCTATTGAGACTCTATTGGATTGTCGTCGCTCTTGCCACGCTTGTAAAATAGTCGTCGCAATTGCGACGTTATGGAATCTAGGTTTTCCCCCTCTAACGGTCAGCTAGTATTTGACCAAGTCAACTTTGATTTGGTCAACTATCGTCGCAATTGGGACGTTATAAAATCCATAAATATGTTGCATTTTATGTATGCTGTGACAAGTTTGCTATAATAACGACACTTCAAAAAGGGTTTGCGGGTCTTCTTGGCGAACAAAAAACATGTATTTTTTTTTCAGTATATGTCTGTGCAGAAGAATGCCAAAAAACATTAGAGCTGGGAAAATAATTAAAGAGGGTGAAAAGGTTGACGGTAAATGTTATTTCCCTTGCAAATTTTTTTGTACTAGACGTCTCGAAAGAGTTTTAATAGCAACAGCTAAAAACAATTGTAGAAAATATGGGCACATGGACGAGGGATCAGATGAATATCTTCCCATGGTATATACATTCATTATATGTTTTAATATTTACTGTATTCTCAAACTTTTATATTGTTTTATACATGCACTAATTTTCATGATTGTTTGTAATTATAAATTTAGATCCCCCCCCTAACTTTATGCACAAAGCACCAAGTAGTAGCAGAAATGATGTTGTAGTACAAGATGAAGAACTTGAAGTAGATAATGAAGATCAATTTAATGATCCCATGGAAGTAGATGGCAATAATAACATAGTTCAAGATGATGGGATAAATCAAATGATTCAAAACTTATTCGGTCATCCAGATGAGAATCATGGGGAAAATAATGTTGGTATTTATGATGAACCTCTGATTGAAAAGGCAAATAAACGACTTTATAAAGGGTCAAGAGAAAATCTTCTCTCCATTACATTGATGTTGGTGAAATTGAATGTTACGAATCATTTGTCTAACACTTGTATGACACAGATCCTAAGGTATGTAATATGTTTCTTCACATCTACATAAAGGTTGAATTTTCCCCATTTGTTTTAGTGTTAATTAATGTGTAAAATAAAAATGCAATATTTACAATTACTATTCTTTACATTAACTATTTATTTTTTATGTTTTAGATTGTTAGGTGAATTTCTGTTACCCTCGTCAAATAGTTTACCTCACACATATCAAGATTTACATGCCATTATGAAAGATATTGGAATGGAGTATCAAAGTATAGATGCATGTCCTGATGATCATATTATATATTATGGACAACATGCGTCAAAAACAGAATTTCTGGTATGTGGTATCAGTAGATATTGAACCGATCAAGTAACAAAAATGGTTCCTCGAAAGGTTCTCCGACATATTCCCATAATTCCACGTTTGCGACGACTGTTCAGGTGCCAAAGCATAGCACAATTTATGGATTACCATGCACTAAAGAGAATTGAGGATGGCTTTCTTCGAATGCCTGCAAATGGTTATGCATTTAAGTAAATTGCTGTAAAATGACCATAATTTATAAATGAACCTCGTAATGTTAGGCTTTCATTGACAACTGACGGTGTTAATCCATTTGGAGAGCTTCAATATGTTTACTCAATGTGGCCTATTTTTGTTATCAACAATAACATTCCTCCTTGGATGTCAATAAAGAGGGAGCACATAATGTTGACAATGATTATTCTAGGTATTTGTTTACATTAATTTTTTGAATTTAAAATTTTCATTTTTATCTTTTTTTGCATAACATATTTTATTTATTTATTTATGTATATATGAATACCATGGTAGTAATTTTGTGTAATTTTAAACAATTAGATAAGTACCAAGTTAAAGATATGAATGTGTATATCGAGCCTCTTATTGACGAGATACTAAAGTTATGGGAGGGCATCACTATGTATGACATCTGTAAACCAATTGGGCAAAAGAGATTCAATGCCGTGGAATACTTTTATGGACAATTCATGATGCCCTAAGACTAACACATTTTTGTGGTATGTAATGTACCATATTGCACGCTTGAATAGTATATAATTAATTGATTATATCATGCATGTTGATTAAATAATCATTTCGTATATATATTAATAATTCACATTAATCCATCTGTTGCAGGTCTTCAAACAAAGGGTAAATTTGCATGTCTAGTTTGTGGTCCTAAGATGAAATCTCATCGGTCAATTTTTTAAGGAAAGCAGGTGTTTGATGAGTATAGACACTTCCTCTCTAAGAACCATAAGTATCATACTACTGAAAAAGATCTTTTCAATGGGAAACAAGAGACTAGACTAAAACCACAAAGAATGACACCTCGCCTATGGAAGTTGTCATATGACATAATTAATCCTCGAGGTATGCATTTTGTTTATGTATCGTAAATTGAATCATGTTTTGAAATTTTATTTTAATTATTCATTTTATTTTAATGCATTTGATAAATAGTTTTCTAATTTTTTTTATGCTTCATCAATGTCTTTGTCGTGAAGGTAGTAATAATGTGTTTCCACGAGGAATGAAATGTTATCCCACTCAATTCATGAGGTTTCCATACTATAAGGACCTAAAAATAGTTCATTTATTGATACAATTCATATCGATAAGAATGTGACAACAACATTATGGCGAATCATAGATGGCAGGAGGGATAAAGAAAAAATGTAAAAATTTGTAATGACATTTAGGCAGCCAATCATGCAATGAAAAGTGTGATCCGACCAAATAAAGATGGAGACCAAAATAAACTTCCATGGTTATTAACAGAGAAACAAAGCAATGGTGTAAAATAGGTCATTCAAAAAATTAAATTTCCCATAGGTTTTTGTTCAAACATAAAGAATATCTTAACGAAGAAAGGTGAATTTGGTGGGGTAAAAACACATGATTGGAATACCTTCATTAAGGTAATTAATCATTTTAGTATTCATATTTATATATTCGTTGTATACATTTTTTGAGATTTTTAATTTTTTGTCTAGTTTTGAGAAAGTAACAATTCATTTTTATTGTTACAGTATGTTCTACCTCTATCTCTCCCAAACGAATTTGACAACAACGTCAAAAAACTTATATATGATATTGGAAAATACATGAGGTAAGTAGCTGCGATATATATGCAAAAAAAATTCAAATTTTTGTTGTAGTTGATGACATGTGTTTTACTTGTAATGTAATATGTATTTATATGTTTTGTTGAAACATGTTATTTTCTTGCGTCATGATCTATAGATGGTTGTCATTGAAAGAAATCCATGAAGATGATATAAAGTATTGGAAGAGAGAAATTCCTCGGCTAATGTGTGAAATGCAAAAGTATCTACCTCCAACATTTTCAATGCACAAGAACACTACCTCATAACCAAGTTGAGGAGATTGAAATGTGTGGACCTGTACACACAAGGTCAATGTGGATGGTGGAGAGGCACTTGAAATCATTGAAGGCTTTGGTTAGACAAAGAGCATGTCTTGAGGGTTCTAAGGTGGAGAGATATATGGTACATGAATCCATGGTGTATATTAGTCAGTATCTTCCTAAATTAGCAGCGCAAACTATGCATGTAGTGGATTGCATTTGGGATGTGAACTCCATAATTTTTTTTGAAAGGGAGCAACTGTTGGGGAAAGGTACAATGAAGAAAGTGAGAGGTAATTAAATTGTGGATATTTTTAATAAATATAAATTTCTCAT
>ML838775.1:26664-48210 GCA_009831015.1 Picea engelmannii
CATAGGAAAATGCAACTTCTTTTCTCAGGAAATGTTCTTCTCCCTTCTCTCTTTAGGAACTCAGGCCACTGTGACCCCTCTGAAGGCAACAGATAGGTTTACATCATTAACGATCATAGGGATGACGAAAATAATGTGTAACAATGGGGTTGGTTGGAACTGCCTCCCGGCGTGGGGGTTTGTGCAACCAACGATTGTTGCTGCGGAAAAGGCTGAGTGAGCACAGCAGGTTGCGAATTTCCTTTGAAAAGTTTGGCCACTTCATCGTGATGTGGACAGTCTCAAGTGTAGTGATCATCACCACAAATGAGACATGGGAATTTCGGTTTTCGTTGTGGTTTTTTTCCAGCAGCAGAGGTTTGCGGTTGGGTCTTGGATTGCTCGTTGTTGTTGTTCTTCTTTGGTTTGTTTCTCGCTTTCTTCTTGCCCCCAAGTTGTTGTGAAGGGGTTGACTGGACCGCATTCATATCAGAGACCTGAGTTTGAGGTTGGGTAGAAGAGGGTGCAGTTGAACTGGGAGCGGACGTGGAAGCGGGCCGCTGGATTGTTCCAGTAGACTGAGTAGTAGATTGAGTTTTGACGGAGCCAATAACTCCATCTGCATGCAAAGCAGTCGATGGTTTGGATGGATTGTTAGTGGCATGGGTAGCGTTCGGTATCAACTCGTATAGAGTACCGGATTGTGAATAGACTAAGTCTAAGTACTGAGCTCGGGCGATGGCTTCTTCCTCGGTGACTACGCCACCCATGGCAACATCACGAGCAATCTGGGGTAATAGTGATTTCGTGAACCATTCTACTAACAATTGGTCGGGGATGACCACTTTGATTAGCCTTTGTCATCATCTCCATTCATGGATATGATTAGAGATATGTATGGAAGTTGTCTTATGAAGAGAGGTTAATAGTTCAGTACCCATCTCGTATCGAATGGGTAGTTGGAAATGTGTGAGGAAGGACATGACAAGGGAGTTGAAATCGTGAAACAATGCGCATGGTAATTCAATATACCATTTTGTTGCGGAACCCGTGAGCGTTCGTTGGAAAAGAATAAAACAAATCGAATCGTCCATGAGGGAGTTGGATGAACACCACAAATGGAAGGTCATCACGCGATTGTTTGGGTCTTCTCCGGGCTTTCTGTCGAATTTTGGGATATCAAAAGGAAGTTTAGCTGGAATGGCTGGCCAAACCGGAGAATGATAAATGGGATCATTCGTTAACCGAGACAAGTCTGGAAGGTCCAAGGTGGCTAAAAAAGGTAGTTGTCGGTTAACCTGTGGGTAATGCTAGTGTGGCAGAGGGACACCAGTGGGGCCCAATACTGGGTTATGTGGATAATTATAACTCGTGGGCCCTCTCATGTGAGGTTGGTTTTGACCAAGGTACATAGGATTTGAGATGTTTTGAGAAGTGTTTGTGAGCAGAGGATAACCAGATGGGTTTTGTGGATTATAGGGTGGGTTTGGCATTTGTCCATAAGGAGGTTGTTGCGGAGTCTGAACATTTTGTCTCGTGGAGGCATGTGGGTTTCCTTGAAAAGGGACGCTCCACGGATTGGGAGCGGTGGACACATTTTGTCCTTGTGGTTGATGGTGTACTCCGGATTGAGGTTTCCCCCTAGCATGAGGGTGCCCCCCGAATGGAATTTGTCCTCCGGTGGGAGGATGCCCCCCAGCATTAGGGTTCCCTCCGAATGGAATTTGTCCTCCGGAGGGAGGATGCCCCCCAGTTTGAGGTAGAGTTCCCGGGATATGAAAGCTAGATGCCAATCACTGAATGGTGTTTCCGATCGGGTTAGGACCACCAAGGCCAGTCCCTCTGGGTTGTTGGATAGGTATGGAACTTCTCGGTACAATTTGAGTAGTGGTTTGGGCAGTGGTGGTAGCGGAAGCGTTCAGTGCCCTGAATCCAAAGGGGAGTGTAGGTCTTGGTGTTACAGGTGTGCCAATCGGGGCTTGATTAACTACCGCGTTACTGGTAGGGATAGATGGAATGTGCGGGGCCATTGTCGAATGGGTCATCTGGAGGGGAATAGTAGACCTTGTGCCAACTGATGGTATGTTCGGACTAACGGTTGGTGTGGCTGTAAAAGTGGTAGTACCGGTGAAGTGATTTGGGGGTACAGTATAGGAAAAAGGTGCATCGACACCTTCCCATGTTCCATAAAGATCTCGCACCAAGCGTGGTGGACTTCGAACGACGTCCGCAGTCCAAAAAGGGTCATTGGCTAACATGTTTTGAGAAGACCCGGCTGGAATGTCAGAAGGATTGATGACAAAAAATTCTCCAGCGGAATTTTGGTGGAGGATCTGTCATTCGTACCCCTCCGGAATGCGATAAGCTTCTGGAGATTCTGAGACAATTCAAAAATTCTCCAAAGGAATGGGAACTTCTTCCTGGGAAGTTGTAGTATTATGAACCTCGCTCTGTTGAGGGGATTCTTCTATAGAATGAAGGGGTAAAAGGGTGTTTCCTTCCATATTTTCTGGAGGAAGTCCCTCTATCCTCCATGAGTGGCGTGGAGGGTCGATGTTGGTGGAAAAGAGTCGGTGAAAGAAATCTATGGCCAACTAACGAAAAGAAACAGCACACGCTAAAAAATCTAAGAATCACAACCAAGCAAACAGGACCTTCTTTTGATGACCGTACTAGTTGGTGATGAAATCCAATGTCGCGTGATCAAGTCCAGAAGGGGCGGGGATAGGGTGGAATAGTTACAATGGCGACCTGCTTAACGGACTTACGCCTTGGTGCAAGCTTCCACGCAGTAATTATGGATTTACCCTCCAAGGAGCTCGAGTGAGTTTGACCAATGTCTTCTCCAGGTACAATGAGACTTCCCGTCACCGTCACCTTGTGTAAGACCCTAAAGATTATGGCCACTAAGGTTACCAATTCGCAGTCAGCCCCTGTGCGGGAACAATCGACAGTCCGATCCGAACATACAGGTAGGGTATCAAGCCCGAAACCAACTAAAAGGCTTCCACACAGTAGTTGTGGATTTACCTCAAAGTGATCCCCATAATACGATCTGACCAATCACAATCAGTTAAACCACGGAGGGTTAGTCCCCGTAGCTTACCCGAATGCGACCTCGTGCGTAACCCCTGTGTGACAGGGGGATCCCAGGCATACTTATACGCTAACTGGATTTACTCTCCCTAACTCAGGATGCTACTATTTGTTTTGGAAACTTTGGAGAGTTATGCTCACAGCCCTAATTCAAAGTACTAAGCCTAGTCTATTGTTGGTGGAGGATCCTAGAAAAGAAAAAGTTCTAGATAACTTTTAATTAGCATTGATTTTTATGGCTGTTCTTTACGCAAAGGGGTGCACGGAAGTGAAACAAATGAGATTATGAATCAGACCCAAAGAATGCATCAAATATGATAAGCAGTCATTTCCTTTCGATGAACATATATCTAAGGGAGAGAGAGAGTTCTTTTCACTAATCAAGCACAAATAAGGAATGCCCTCAAACGATTATTTTCTCAATCAAATCCTGATGTAATGAAAAAACTTTTAAATGCCTTCTAATATTCTCAATCAATCATAAAAATGTCTTTTATTGTTTGCGTATGAGTTATCATCAATACAACACAATGCTTGTCTTGCTAATTATTTTTCTTGTATGAATGAAAACCAAACTAGCACAAGCAAAAGTCACATAAACAATACACCCTTCGTAGCAATCAAAACGAAAAGTGAAAGAAAAGAAACGATTAAAGAGAAAAACAAACTTCACACCCAAAAGAAAAAGTTGAAGAACAATGATCTTGACTGAAATCAAGATAAAGAGGTCTGTAGCCCTTTGATGACCTTCACTAGGGTTTTTACTCAGCTGATGAGGAGAGAAAAACAATGCATGGGTTTCAAATTTCACTCAACAGGAAAAAACTCAATGAAAATAGTGAAGAAGGCTACAAGATCCAACTAACATGATGTTTATTCTTCAAAAAGACAGATGTCAAGGCTAAAAGGGAAGAAACATTGACTCACAAGGTCACTCAGCAGAGGAGACACAGAGGCAAAACCCAAAAAAAGAAATTCTGGAAGGTTTTTTTAGCCAAAGAGGGTTGGCGCTCTGTTGCAAAAGGCAAGGAGAATTATAGAACTCTGTGAAAGGGTATGGGGGAGCGCTGGTGCTCTGTTAACACTAGGACAGGGGCGCCAGGGTCTAAAAATCCCAGAAAATGTCAAAAAATAAAAAAATTGCAATTCAATTTCGACAATTATGATGAGTGTGATACGGTAAGGAGCCAATCAGCTCATGAAACTAATCAAAATAGGAGTGAACCAAGTCTGAAACAATAAATGGATAGAACAAGGTCAATGAGGAGAAATCAAAACAAGAAGTTTCGATTTGAGGCTATCTCCCCAGCGGAGTCGCCAGTTTCTGTTGTAGAAAAATCTCCCTGCGGATAGGTAGATCGCCTCTAAGAGATTGACCCTAACTCTAGACAGAAAATTCTTAACATGGACACTGACTTCCTTTCAAATCCATCTAAACTAACACATGAGAAGGAAGGATGACAGAAGTACCTTTTATCGACGTTTGTCCCTGCACGCTCCGAGTTGCGCTCCAATCCTTTGCTCCTTGCTGAGTTCTGTGGACAAAACAAGATACAACCACTTCCTACTCTATTGATATTAGCTTGAAAACAAATCTATCAATTAATGATAAGTTCATGTGACATTAGACACAAACTAGAAAGAAACAGGCCAAGCGTGTCATATTGATGAGAATAATGAAAGCAGTGCTTACAATCGTAGATGTGAATGCGACAGCTTCGTCAAGTCCCCTTTGTCTAACCCTTGCCTGAAAGCTCCACGACTTGGACAACAGCAACTTCACTGATCACTCTCCTTTGGATGATTGTGAGTTTCCTCCAATATCATAAGTTTCATATCTTCATTTCTTCCCCCCTTTCCACCATCATAGAGTCTGTTTATATAAGTTAAGAGGAGATTAACCTCTTGAGTTATCTTTAGAACAAGTTGGGAACCTCCTCCTTAGATCAGGGATCTCTTGATGAAACCAATAATTCGAGCACAACTTCCTCCTAATCTCGAAATATCCTCCCCTTATTCTCCTCAGCGGGCCAACTACTACCTCAGATTAGGCAACACTCCCTTAGAAGGGGCATCAGAGCATTGTAGCGCTCCCTGGTAAGCTTTAGGGGAGTGCCAGTGCCTTCAAGATGAGAAGGGCTCCTTTAGAGGGGGCTAGGGAGCGTTATAATGCTCCCTGAAGCCTTGTGGGGGAGAACCAGCGCTTCTAGGGATGAAGTAGGGGAGCGCTCCTCCTCAAAATCTTTGTTTCAGGATGCTCTTTAGATGTCAAGAGTTATTTGACTTCAGTAAACCAGTTCTCCTTCTTCAAATCAAGTCATATGAGATGTTATAAGTGTATCCTTAGTGTCGTCGACATGGAAGTATGTCTGAACATCACTTGCGACACTTGTGACCAACTTGCGACACTTGCGAAAGTTGTAAGGAAGGTGCGACACTTACGACAATTGAGAGGAACATGCAACACTTATCCAGCTGAGTAATTTTGACGTGTAACACTAGGCATTAGTGCTTTGAATGCCTCAAGCTTAGATCAAGATTCCTTGACTTGCTACTTCACCAGAGCCTCCTACCCAACGAACTCCTGGATTACTTTCTTGGTGACAGACCCTTCCAGACGTTGTTCTACTATTGTGACCACTTGTTCCAACTGTGATCCTTGTCCCTCAATCTCTTCAAAAAGTGTGCAAGATTCGTCTTGCACCAGATGGAGTCTCTGTGTCACCTCCATAACTCGGCTCTGGATGGAAGTGACCTGCTGTTGAACTGCGTACTTCTCCTACGACCTTTTCATCTTCACCACGGCCATAAGAATCTTCAGCTACGCTTTCATAGTCGACGCCTGTTGCTTCGCCTCCTGGAGTTGTGCCTCCAATCTCCTCATCTCTGGGTCTTTTTCAAGGTGCTCATAGGTCTGGGCACTTCGGTCACTTAGTTGCTTGCATTTTGAGGCCAACGCCCTGATTCTTTATACTGCGCTCCTGGCAGTTTCTTCCCTCTGATATCACACTTCTTGTGGATTTCTTGGCACTACTTCAATTTCTAGCTCTACTACTCGTGATTGGAGCTGTTGAATAGCCTCAACGAGCTTCCCCACTTAGCTCTCAGTTGTCTCTTCTTCCATCTATGCCAAGCCCGACACATAGAAAAGTTCTCTAGTTACTGCCTCTCTAACCACAGTCTTCTCTGCAAGTAGTTGATCATTCTCTTTCTGGATCTTCTCTTTGTCCTCTTCGAACTTCACCTGAAGGTAATATTTATCTTGCTACGCAACCCGAAATTGATATAAGGCCTTCTCCTTTTCTTTCCTCAAGGCCTCTGTGGCCTGTTCCTTTTCTTCCTGGACTAGACGAAGTTAGGTCTATGTTTCATCTGTTAATCTGCATAGTTGGGTGGGCTCATCACCCAATTCTACACTTTATGTTGAGGATGGCGCAGTAGACACTAGGAAATTCAACTAGATGGCTTGTTGGATATATTTGAGTTCCTTCTCAATCCTGTCATACATTGTTTCTTGCTTGGATTCATGTCTCTGCAGGATATCCTCTAAGGCATCTTCGACAGCTATGATGATGAGCTAGATATCATCCAGTGTGAACACATTCTGCGATTGAGGCTTAGTGGCTCGGGATTTCTTCCTCACTGAGGGTTTCTGTGAAGAACCCTCCCTTTTCTTGGACATCTTGATCTCTATAAGGGGATCCTTTGGTGGTGTTACTTCACCTACTTCCTTCTTGTCTTCTTCCCCTTCCTCCTCTTGTTTTACATCGTCACCTCCTCCTCTTGTAGGTGAGTTAGACGTAGTTTCCTCCGATGTGTTGTTCTTTTCCTCAATGTCTAGGTCCTGCACTTCCTCCTTTTTCTTATTTCTTTTTGTGCTACTTGTCTCATCATACTTGGTCCGGGGGACTAAAGGGCTTCTTATGATGTCGGGGTCGTAGAGCTCTGTCTACTCCACTGGTACAAGGAATTAAGTAGGCCATTCCTTGGTTATATCCTCCATGTCTTTATCGGTGAATTTATAGTAGGATTGCATCTCCTCCTTGCTTTCATCACTGGGCATAGTGATGTAAATGAAGTGTCTGTCTGCATGGAACTTTGTTAGTGGCCTATATGTATGCAAGGTGTTCGAGGTCATTCGGGGGAATGATTCAATGGAACGCTTGATATATAGGTAGTATGCATGGAACACCACATTTTATTGCCACTTCTTTGCCATGTTGCTCATATACCACTAGGTGGTGAACCTCATGACCAATGGCTCTAATTGCTCAACTTCTAGGAATGTCACTCCCTCTAGCATATCCCAAGCAACAAATGCAATGAGAATCAATAACCAGTTGAAGTGAAATTTGTAGCCTTGGTCCTATGCTTCGCGATAGTCATTCTCCAATTCATTGATGAAGTAGCTCACCTAGTTCATCTGTATTCCTTCGACGCACTTCCCTACAAGTTTGACTATGAATCCTATTACTTGTGTAGGGTGGTTCTTTCTGATGAGATTGTTCACTATCAACTAACAATCTAGGTGCACTACGCCATCCTGGATGGAGGCTACCTTGTAGCCTTTCTTCCCTTTCTCCACATCACCATATGCCTCCTTGATGCATTGGGCCAAGGAATGATCTAATGTATTCCTTGGGTAGAAATGGTGAGGGTCTGTTCCTTGCATTCTCAATCCGGTGATCAGGTGGATCAATGCTAGATCCACAGTGATGCACCTATCCAACCAAAGATACCCCCCATGCTAGCACGACAGGAGGAGTTTAATGCATGTGTTAACCTCCTAATGTCTGTCGAAGTGGGGTATCTTCATGACTTTCAAGATCATTGATCTCACAATCTCCTTGATCCATGGCTGGGGAACTATCTTGGGCTTCTTCCCAGTCATCTTCGTCAGGTAGAGATGTGGTGTGAGCATCGCATAATTCTTCCCATCGCCGAAGTTGAAATCATTATCTTGAGAGCTGGGATCACTCCCAACTATGCTTCGAATGTGCATATCCCCTTCAGTAGGTACGTAGTAATCAGCGTGTAATCGAAATCACGTGGGACATTGTCACAAATAACTATGCTAGTCAAGGGCAGGATGTAGTTGGGCAAGACCGACGGGATCTTCTTTTTGTTCACCAGATCCTCACTGTGCTTGCTTCTTTTCTATGTTGCGTTTTGGTATGGCACTATAAATGTGTTGAACCCACACAGAATAGATCTAGCTAAAAAATAATAAACACATTTGCAAATATAATTTGAGAAAGAAGAAGGAGAGAAAGAATAGAAGAATTATCATTAACCGTTGTGAATAATAAATAATTTACACATGATATACTCTGTATATTTCAATGAGTTCAACTTGAGGTGAACCAATGCACCATAGTGGTGGTCTATAGTGATCTTTACACACACTAGTAGTTACGGGAGTGAACTGCCACCTATTCTAGTCTCTCAGGCAGTTACAGGAGTGAACTGCCACCTAGTTGAGTTAACTAGTCAACTAGTCTTCAGTTAACTGATTGAACACAGAGTAGTGAGGAGTTAACTTAGGGAATCAAGGCTAATGCACCGCACTGGTGATGATACCAAGGCAAGGTCAAATTAGCATGGTTATGATCCCAATGTTGCATGGTGATGATCTCAATGCAACATCTAAACTCAACTCAACTAGTCAAACTAAAGTGTCAACTAAAAGAGAATATTCTCCAGGTGGAATATTCTCCCCTAAAATATAGGAGACTGGATAATGACTAATTATGAATAATAAACAAGGAATAACCTTAGGAAAAATAAATCCTAGGTGTGTGTGAAGTAACTACAACACCCCCTTGAACATCACTATGGTGAAAATAAAGATTGGGTCCTGGAAATGAGTCCATGTTAGGTACCCAAGTACAAAAGATACACTACAAATAAAGTGAGGAAAGAGGGAAAACCTCATGGGAAACCCCCCCCTCAAGGTAAAATGTATGTAAAAATAAGAACTACAGTTCCTAGGCAACTGTGTCCTTCACTCCAAGATGACCTCGCAAAGAATGGAAGTTTTTCTCAATGAAGGTCTTGGTGAAAATGTTTGTCATCTATTATGCTGAAGGGCATAACTATAAGTCAATGATCCCCTCATGTACTAAGTCCCAAATGTAGTGCATGTGGATCTCGATGTTCTTCTTCCACTACCTATGAACTGGATCTTTGCAGAACTTCAGAGTGCTCTGGTTGTCACACCAAATGACGATCGACTGATGAAACTAAATTCCCAACTCAATGAGAAAATGTTGTATCCACATAGCCTGAATGGTTATGTTAACTACCCCTCTGTACTCTGCCTTGTCTAAAGACAGAGCAATGGAAGCTTACTTCTTTCTCAACCAATAGATAGGCTCGGAACCAAGACTCAATGAGTAACCATATGTGGACTTGCGATCAATATTATTTCCAGCCTAGTCAAAATTAGTAAACCCAATGAGATATAATGTAGAGTCTGTTGCATAATGAATCCCAAAGGTGATGGTGCCCTGTACGTATATAAGGATACACTTTGCAGCTTTCCAATGTATCTCATGCATCTCCTGCATGAACCTAAAAATTGTGCCAACTGCATAGGAGAGGTCTGGTCTGGAGTGTGTGAGATACAATAATATCCCCACTAGATGTCTATGCAATGTGCTATCAACCAGTGGAGTCTCCCCACCATCCTCAAGTTTGACTCTTGATAGGAAAGGAGTCAGAGAAAACTTGTAGTCTGTCATGTGAAATATCTCAAGGAGATATCATGCATACTTGGCCTGAGATAATTTGATGCCTAATGGATCTTGACTGATATCGATTCCAAGGAAGAAGTGCAGCGGACCCATGTCCGTCATCAAAAACTTGTCATGAATAATCCTCTTGACTGCAACAATCGCTGAATTCGAGCAACTAGTGATCAACAAATCATCGATATACATAACTAAAAGTAGAAGTGAATCAACCATCCTGAGCATGTATATATTTGGGTCTGATTTACAATGTACAAAGTTCTATGACAACATGTAGGAGTCCATCTTGGCATACCATGCCCTAGGAGCCTTCTTGAGTCCATAAAGTGACTTCTTCAGTCGACAAACCAAAGATGAGTCTTGCATAAATACCTAGGGTTGCTCCATGTAGATCTCCTCGGAGAGATCATCATGAAGAAATTCATTCTTCATGTCCATATGATGGACTTCCCATCCCTTGGTTATCGCAATGGCAAGTGCCAATCATATGGAATCCATCTTTGCTACTAGAGAGAAGGTATCATCATAGTCAATACCATGAACCTAATGAAATCCTTTGGTGACAAGCCTGGATTTGTATCTGCTGATCTATCCATCCGCTGCATTCTTGGTCATGTAGACCCATATGCATCTGACAAGTTTCCTCCCAGAAGGAAGGGGAACCAGATCCCAAGTCTGGTTCTCGAGGAGGGATTTGTACTCCTCCTGCATGGTAGATTCCCAAAAGTGATTTCCATCAGCCTCACCATAAGACTGTGGATCGAAAGACTGAACCAAGAAAAGATGCCTGGAGGTCAATGGTTTAGTGGCAGTGAGTGAAACATGAAGCTCCTCGAAATTAGATCGAGTCCTCCTAGTATTGGCTAGATCACCAACGAGATCCCATGCATCCTAAAAAGTAGTTTGTGCCCACTTGGGCCTCTGCTCTGGATCTGCAACTCCATATGGATGCTCTGACTCTACATATGACTGCACTGACTCTAAATCTAAATTATCTAAGTCCTCTGAATCAAAAATCTCATCTGAAGAAGAGTCGGCATGTGCATGCTCATCATCTCGAACTGGTGGAAGAGTGAAGGTGTCTACATGCGGCTGCTGAGGTACATGTGATACACTTACCTCGAATTAGACACTCCGCTCAATGATGGGTCAGTCCAAGGAAATATTAATAAGCCGATATCCCTTCACACAGTTGGGGTATCCAACAAAAATGTACCCAATCCTCTGTGGATCAGGTGCCTTCCTCTTTTCAGAGGGAATCTGGGCCCATGCATGTGAACCAAAAATGCGAAAGTGGGCCACTTCCAGTTTGAGGCTGCTCCAAGCCTCATAGGGGGTCTTATCCTTGATAGATCTATGAGGAGATCTATTTTGGATGTATGTTGCACAATTAAGTGCTTCGGCCCATAGTCTCTGTGGTAATGACTTTGCATGCAACATGCAAGATGCCATCTCCTTTAGAGATCTGTTTTTCCGCTCAACAACTCCATTTTGCTGCGGAGTATAGGGAACTGTGTGCTACAACTGGATCCCTGCCTCATGGAAAATATTATGGATCTCATGATTCACATACTCTCCCCCATTATCAGTTTGGAGGACTTTGATCTTCTTTCCGGACAGTGTCTCAACCAAATCTTTGAAATCTTTGAGGTGTTGAAAGACCTCAGATTTTTTCCTAAGAAAGTAGATCCATGTAAAATGTGAGAAATCATCAACAAAAATGAGAACAAACCTCTCTTTTCTAATCGATGGATGCAGAAAAGGACTGATGATGTCACAGTGGATCAAATCTAAAGGTGTGGAATCTCGCCGAGACTTTCCCTTATCAAATTTCTCTTGAGGGTGTTTCCTAAGAACACATCCCTCAAACACTCCCTTGGAGAAATGGATGTCTGATAGACCGTCAAATAATTGTTTCTTGATAAGATGTTGCATGTATCTAAAATTCAAATTTCCAAACCTTTCATGCCATATCCTAGTACTTTCATCAGCATGAGTAAGCAGTAAAGCAGAATCAGGTTCAATGAATTCAAAAAATGTATACAATCTAGATTGATTATTTACCTCACTGGTAGCAACCCTGGAGTTGGTTTGTATGTTGTAGACATCCATGGAATTTGGTGTGAAGATGACTTTATTTCTGGTGCCAGAATTTGTCATCTGATATACGGAGAGAAGGTTGACAAAAGGTTTGGGAACATGTAGCACGTTCTCAAAGCTTCCATTGGTGAGTTCAATCCTTCCTTTGCCAATGACTTCGATAGAAGAGTTGTCCCCCATCAGAATAGGAGGACCTTTGCATGCATCCAATGAATAATAGATTGCTTCTGAGGAATCCATGTGATGTGATTCTCATGCATCTACGATCCAAGCATTGAGAGAGGAGTTGATGGCAATCAAGGCATGGCTAGAATTTCCTTTCTTAGAATTCAGATCTTCTGGCTTCTTCTTCTTTTCACCCTCAGGGATGCAATCTCCAAGGTTGTTTTTATGAAGTATCTGAGACATCAGATCTATTTTTTTTTTCATGCATGCGGATTCCGAATGGAATCCTTTGTGACAATATGTGCATTTCTCTCCTTTTCTTCCCTTTTCTCCTTTGGATCTGGAGGCATCGGTGAAGGGTTTTTTGTACCCTTCCTTATTCATATGTGTATGAGATTTCTGCTTATCTTTATCTTTATATTTATGATATTTTTGGCTGCCATCATGCACAGTGAGTGCATGTGCCCTTGGGCCTTTGATTGCACCCATGTTGATGAGCTTGGTTTTCTCTTGTGTCAGGTATTCGATAAAGTCCTCAAGACAAGGCATCTTCTAGGTGGCTCCAGAGGTGAATCTGACAGTATGGAATGTGGATATGAATACAAATAATTCATGTCCAATCTTGGAGAGAATGGTGAGAACAATTTGTTTCTCCTCCACTGATTTATCAACCCCGCAAGCTTTGAGTTGCGACAATAAATCCTTGAATTTTGTAAAGAAATCTTGGATATTGTCGAAGATTTTTGGATCCAATGTGAGAAGATCCACCTCCAACATGTGTCCCCTCATCTCATCCTGTTTTCCAAAGATCCCTTCCAATATTTTCTAGGCCTCATTGGGAGTCTTACAGGAATATATGTGAAAAAGGAGATGGGGAGAAATAAGACTGCAAATTGTTTTGAGTGCCTCATCCATGCGATTTAAGTACTTGGATTTTTCTATGCATGATGTTGGTTATGTATCTGTATTCATGGTTAACCTATACAACCCTCTGGATTGGATATGTATGGATATTTTCTCCTTCCATGCAAAATAGTTGTAAGGTGTAAGAATGAATTCTTTTTGGAATTCCATCTTTCTGCTGTCTTCAATCTTTTGTACCTGCAAAAAAATTTGGTGTAGCTTTTGATTAGTAGTTTGTCGGCTATGATACCATGTAAATGTGTTGAACCTACATAGAATATATATAGCTAAACAATAATACACACATTTTCAGAGATAATTTGAGAAATAAGAAGAAGGAGAGAAAGAATGGAAGAATTCTCAGTAACCGTTGTGAATAAAGAATAACTTACACATGATTTACTATGTATATCTCAGTGAGTTTGACTTGAGGTGAACCAATGCACCATAGTGGTGTTCTAGAATGATATGGAAACACACCAACAGTTACGGGAGTGAACTGCCACCTATTCTAGTCTCTTAGGCAGTTACGGGAGTGAACTGCCACCTAGTTGAGTTAACTAGTCAACTAATCTTCAGTTAACTGACTAAACATAGAGTAGTGAGGATTTAAATCATGGAATAAAGGCTAATGCACCACTCTGGTGACGATACCAAGGCAAGGTCCATTTTTTCATGGTGATGATCCCAATGCAACATCTAAACTCAACTCAACTAGTCAAACTGAAGTGTCAATTGAAAGAGAATATTCTCCCCTAAAATATAGGAGACTGGATAATGACTAATTATGAATAATAAAAAAGGAATAAAATTAGTAAAAATAAATCCTAGGTGTGTGTGAAGTAACTCCAACAGGCACAAATCGATGTCCAGTCCAGGGGGATGCTTGCAATCCACCCATCGACGATGTCTTTATACCTATAGACATGAATTTCTCAGTCATAAGGTCGATCAAGATCTCTTATACATATTTCTCTATTGTGCTAAGGTTACCTGACATGCACACTCATAATCAAAGAACTCGGGTAGGAGAACAGACAAGGCAATCAGACAGATGGTGAGGTCTAGAAAGTATAGTGCAATAGAATGAGTTCTGAGTTAGCTCGAGTAATCACAAGTGGAAAAACGTGGTCCTGACGCAACATCCAATGGGTTAAATAATAAATGTCGTAACATATTCCTCCAACAGGCAGGAATGCCTCAATCAATATGATTCCATTTTTTATAGCGTGGTCTCAATGGTTTAATGGCGGTCTTTCCAGCAATAACTGCAATTTTAGCCATTTTGGAGTGTTTTTCTAAAGGTCGGGATGCCTCCAAAGGTCATATATCTTCATCATGGAGAAGTCTCATTCAGTGTTGTTCTGCTATTCCAATGATGTTCAAGTTCTGTAAGCCTGCCTTTTTTGAAATCTTCCTTGGAACTTCCTACAGTTTTTCTAGTTTTTCTTTCTTCTTACTGAGCTTTCTGGATTTTTTTCCTATGATTTGGGTCTCTGGATTCCTCTTTCCATTCTCATTCTTATTTTCTCTTAACATAGTAACTACACACTTCTGAGGGACTTTCAAAGGGTTCGAGTGTAATACTTATTCTCATACTACTTCTGGGGTAGGTGCTCTTCTCTCGTGAATGGACAGGTTTTTTAAGCCTTCCTGTGTTCTTTCAACTTCGACAACTAACTCTCTTGCCTTTTTTTTCTTTGACTTGTCCTCTTTTTCTTGTATTAGTCGCTCTATTTTCCTAGCTATGAAGTCCCTTAATTCTTGCCTTTTCTATTCTGTGACTTCCTCCTCTGCTTTCCTTCAGACCTAATCTTTCTCAATCCAAGTCTTTTCTAAGAAAAGTGCAAAATGGGTGTTGTTCTCAACAAACTTAATGACTTCAAATTATTCTTCGGTCGATGTTTCATGGGAAATCATAGGTATATTAGTAACTCTTCCACATAGGGTTATCATTTTTCCTTTAAACAATCCTATCCTTCCCAATGAAGGAATCATAGCAAGCTTTCCCAAAATTTCCCAACTTCTTTCTGGCATAAGATTCACATGTGTTTCCTCATCTAATACACAGTTTATGTAGAAGTCTCTTATTCTTGTTTCTATACACTGCTTTTATTTTAATATCTTTGGTAGACTGATGTCTCTATGATCATTAAGGGTTTCTTTCAATTGTAATAACATAGATTCTGATTCGTTCTGGTTTTCTAACATATTCTTAGTTTCTTGACCTTCTTCATGGTTTTCTGGTCTCATGTTTATCTTTTCAACTTTAGCAATCATTCTAAGGAAATCCAAAACCTTGTGACCAATATCTTTACAACAAATATAAGTAGGACCTATACCAAGGCATTCCTTAGCAATATGTATCGGTCTTCTACAGTTATAACATAGTGTCAATCCCCTCTTTCTTATAAATGATCCCCAACCTTTTCTGTACTGGGCAATAGGATCACAACAATGGACCTGGAATCTGCAAAAGTTCTTTCTAGGGTCCTACATCCACTTGTTAGTCCAAAAATCCTTTCTATGCATAGGAATAAAATATCTTTCACTATATCTATCAAATTTATTCAGATCAAATCTTCTTTCTTCTAGCTGTGCCCTAGTTTTCATACTAGGACAAAATCTATAAAACATACCTAAATTCATACTTTCAAAGAAAAAATTTCCACTTATCTTACCTTTACCAGAGCACAAAGCTTTAATATCTTACCTCTTTTCTTCAGATCAAACTTCTCATTTTAGAACAGATTTTCACAATTCAAGTAGAATACTGTGCACTACAACAACAGATCTATGCACATAGATTTTTATTTTATTCAGTTCCGAGCAAGAACAGTTTTAGGTCCTGGCAACAGAACCATTTGTTGGCACAAGGGAAGACCTAGGGTTCAACGCTTCAACAAAACACCAACAAAACCCTAACTACTGGCCCTTTCGGCAACACCTGCGAATCAGATGAAGTCTCACCTGAGGTAAAGGTAGGGGGGGTTGCAAGACTTAGCTATCTACAACCTCGCTGGGACACAAAACTGTGATCACAACACTTAACACAACACTTATACAATAATATTCATTAAGTTACGATTCTTATTCACATCGCAAATCAAACCCTAAATACAGAACAATGTTGTAATAAATAGATCAAACACTTCTAAGCACTTAGCATAAGCTCAGATATAACATTCATCCACATCATAAATCACTAAGAATTCATAGATCTATCTATCATACATCAAGGATAGTGCACTAAGAACATATATACATAAACACCATGAACAATATTTCACAAAGCACATCAACACAGGATATATGTGGTTCACCCCAGTGTGGAGCTACATCCACCAACTCTTCTTCTTCTTTATTGATCTTCAATCTTTCTTACATTCTTCTGCTCTTGTGCACAAATCCACAGAGCCACTCTACAAAGGGCATGATATTTGCGCGCACCTTGCCAGATCCTCCTTCCCCGAATTAGGTCAAGGCACAAAGACTTAGACAGTCTTTCTGCACAAAGCCTCTTACAATACTCTTGCACTTAGCTCTGCAAATCTTATCACATCTTCTGGCACAAAGCTAACCGATTATGAACTAAGCCAATTACAAGCATTAGTAACTACTTCTTACATACTTAGCTACTTATTTTTACATTACAAAAAGGTCCTAGACATGGGTAAAACCATGGGCCGACATCCCATACCCATTACATAAACTCTAAGAGCCCAAAAATCCTGAAAAATGGGTGAGATCTCGTGATCTCCACTTCGCCTAGGCGCTTCGTCTTTGACCAGACTGTTGAAGTCCCGAAAATGGTCAAACACGACCAAAATTTCCTCAAAACTTGGTCAAGGGCCAACAAGGTACAACCAATTTGCTAATAATTACATAATATTTATCTCTACAAATCCTCACAAATCCTTAATATATTTGATACACAATTCTATTCATATCTTTATGATCTTTCTCCTTTGAATATGCTTGAATAATTGTCCTCAAATTTTCAAAGGTTGGAGAAAATATTCGAGAAGCTTGAATAATCCTTTTGTTGGAGTCTTCAAATATTCCTACACATTACAAAACTCATCCAACTTTGAGATATAAATGAAAATATGTCAATTTTCTAATATGTAATCACAAATTTTCTCAAAATACTTAAAATAAATGATTTGGAAAATAATAAGGATAAACCCATATTTAATTATGAAAATGGTATTAATGAATGGTTTACAGAGTGGTAGAATATGGATAAATGTGAATAATGGTGAAAGGAAAATAGGATAAAAAATTGACATTTTGGAGACCCAACACTTAGCCTTTTCATTTCTTGACATGTCCCAATTATCTTCTGTACTGGCTAGAACAATGCTAACAACAATCAAGTTTACTTACACTTTTGGGAATCGAACCTGGTCCGATCCAATGTCCCACAAACTTTCAATTTACTTGAACTTGTTCACTAGTGTGTAACAAATTACCAAGGCGACGAGGGAAAGGTGATGTCCACTGATGGGCATCATATTATCTGCACTATATCTCGAGATTCCTTGGCCCAAGTGCTCTATTTACATAAATGATCCTATGAAACCTCAATGGAAGAACATACATTAGAGGCCAAATATCAAGAATTGTCACAGTTTGGTAAATAAATCATGTTAGGAAACCTTCTAACCCCTAATACTCCAAAACCAACTACTCCACCTCCATTTAAATATGATATTTCCCTGAACTTACCAGGAAATTTCTATCCATTATTTTCCAAATCATACGATATGACCATGATAGGGTATTCTATGAGGCTATCTTGGGCCTTTTCTCTCTTCTAAGGCCCCAAAAATTCATTAATCTCCTTAAATTTAACTACCGACAGCTCCTAGAGGAGTTCATGCAAGCTCAGTTAGAGAATTTCCATAGCACCAAATCCTTCAGATACCAATCCTACCTAGTGTATCTCATCCTTTCCAAAAAAGACCCCTACTTTAAGTCTTGGGTAATGAATATCACATATGAGATTGGGATCCTGAATACAATAAATGAATGGACTTAGAAGATTAGAAGGAAATAACAAAATAGAGGTTTCAACCTCTATGTAAATAAATACATGAGGGACATATATACACTGATACATGGCACCCCACTTCCCATAAATGAGGCACACTCTACAGTTGAGAAAATATGTTAGGATAGGAGATGGGTACCTATCAGAGGGCTATATTATCATTAGATTGTATGGTTTTGAACAAGAACCATTCAGGCTTGCTAGTTTCTTAACACTAAAAATGTTTTCCTTGGAATATGTCAGATAAATATTGATGGTTTATCACTTCATATTTTCCCAACATAGAAAGGTCATCACCTTCCCACTTCCATAGAAGTTTGGACTCTTTTTGGTTCAACAAATAACATGTTTTTTTGCAATAGAAGAGATGATGAAACAAATTGCTTTTGAAAAAAGAGGAACGATGGGTATATGACCCTCATGGTGTCATTTCTACAAGGAAGCCAACATACAAACATCGTCCAAATGTGTTGATACAAAATAATGCCAACCTAAATCCCTATGAAGGGGTCAAACCTATCTTAGGAAGTGGGACTCCCATCCCAACTGCCTCATTATCTCAAGCCATCACTATCCATACCACTGATCCTATAAAATTATCATTCTCATAAATGCAGTCGGGAATGGATGTTGATGGCCAGCGGAATAAAATTCCTAAAGAGGATAAGAAGGTAGAAGCAGAGGACAAGTGTGACAATGAGTTTGAATAAAGGGAAAGGTATGCTACATATAACCCAATGGGATATTTATTATGAGGATCCATCCTTAACTATTGAAAACCTCCCCTCAGTCATGATATAAGTATGAGTCATAAAGAAAGCAACTGTGAGTGGGGAAACAACAAAAAACCAACCCTCCTTATTCTCCCACTATATGGATATCAAAAGGAATAATAGGGAGATGAAAAAGGACAAGTACCCCCAAGTAGTGGGAAAGAATCCCAAAAAAAGCTACTAATAGTAGTGTATTATCAACAAGGGACCTTCAATTTTTCCTTGTTGGAATCTAAAGTCGCAAAACCCCTCTCCCCAACAGACTACAAGGCAACCCAGATCAAGCTCAAGATAGGAAATATTCAATGCACTGACATCATTAACTTGCACTAGTAGACAACTGATATGCTATACAAAAAGGTACTCAATCATCTACCAATGAAAGGAAAATGAGGGAAATGTTACACAAAATCAATAGGCAATTGAAGAAAGAGAAGATTTCCACCAAGGAAAACAAAATTAGTAGACCCGGGAAAGAAGATCATAGCTCTAGGAATATACCCAAAATACCCCAATTCTATGAGATAGTTATGAACAAGAAAGATGTTGAAATCAAGGTTTTGAGAAAGAGGATTAATCTCCCTAAATCCCATCATGTGCCAACTCCAAAGTTTCAATATAGCCATGAAGAAAAATAAAATCTCTATCACCAGCTGGTGGAAAGAAAAAAGGTCATAACAAGGTTGGATAGTGAGAATGGGAGGCTACAAGAAGAAAATGATACTATCGGGAATCAACAGGATTACCATGTCCAAAAAACAAAGTCAAGAATAGAACATGACACCTTGGCATACCTAGAAAAATCCCTAACTAAGGCAATGGTTTACCTTAGTGTGAAAGAGATGGAGTCGGGCACTATTACCATTCAACCCAAAAATAAACATGCAAGGGTGACATAATTGGAAGAACAATAAAATAGCAGGGAAGTATCATTGGCTCAAATAAATGTTACTAAAGAAGAGGTGTTAAAGGAGCTAGATAAACTAAAGAAAAAATTTATAGGGAATTCATCCCTTAAAGTATCCAAGCATGTCATATCCACATTTATATCTAAAAATTGGTCCCATTTATCCCTAATAGGGGATGAACTAGAGATACTCACCTAAGCCAGGAAGGACATAATTAGAACAACAAATGAGCTAGAAAAGAAACCATAATTGTCTAATCACATTATAAAGTTATTGAACAGAAGGACTAAGGATCAACTCAAGGATCTGAATGTTAATGACAAAACCAACATCATAATTTATTCTAAAATGGTCCTTACTAAGAGAAGGCTCATGCAAATTTCTAAAATGGGTTTCATGAAATGATAGGGGAAGTATCCTCATTCAAAAGTATTTTTACTAAGCTCCTCAAACTTGGATTTCCACCCCCTAGGATGGGAATGGAGACATACTCCCCCAAAATAAGTATCAATAGATGTTGGAGAAAAGAAGGAATAATGACAGTAGGTTTGAGAAGATGCAAGTAGTTTTTCTAAGGCAGAATGTCCTAGAGATGTTGGTTGGAGATTTTGATATTTTTCATAGCCTAAAAGGAATTTGTAATAACCTTCCCCATCCATGATATGAAAGATACACCAATCTATATGAGTTGGTAATAAACATGAATAATATTGAATACCCTATGGTAAAGGCTTGGCATCGCATGTGTCAATATGCCAAGATCCATTTAGGAAGGTAGGGAGAATCAAGTGCAGCATGGCATGCCTAGAAACAAATTTTAATAAAATAAAAGGTTGTGTAAAATATTTTTACCATGGCGGGGTCCCTCCCAAAATAAGAGGTGGCTTTAAAGAATAATGAAGTAGTAAGAAGTTTCAAGATTTTTTTTTTGATAGAGCACAAGGATATTAAAGAGGAATAAGGCGTTATATTCAAGGGTCGACACTTTGGGGAATTAAAGAGTTCTTATACTCAAAGATGCAAGATCATATATCTCAAGCATGAGAAGATGATGAAGGAAACATAACTCAATAAATTCATACACCATGATGTATTCATTCTGTAAAATTCATTTTTGTATTCTTCCATATTTTTTTTTCCAGTAAATCCATTTCTTCCATTTATGGTTGATTGTATCATATCTTATTAATAAAATTTTAGGGTAGAATATTAGCACCACATTCAGTGTTATTGTGTGATGTTTATCATGGAATTGAATTGATTTGATTTTACATTACTAGTTCTTTCCATATGGCTTGATATATTTGAATGTATGTAGAAGGTTCCTCCTTATGTTTGAATGTATGATGTTTTAAAGGTTGTATGAAGCATATCCTTTCAAATATATTGATGCATTTTTGTTATAACTATTGAATTCTTAATTGTTCAACACGTTTTATTTCTATTAAAGTCTGTAAGATTTATTCTCATAAATACCTTTCATGCTAAATGTATTTCTTAAACTCCATCCATCCATCCCTTTCAAAATTCCATATGTCTAAAATGCACATGGTAACATGACCCTTGAGGTTGAGGGTGTAGTCATCTATTCTAAAATTGTTTGAGGGTCAAGAAATAGAGGGAGATACAAGAATGGATACTAGGCTCAACGCAAGTCTTGTCCCCTGAGATTCCTTGGCATGGTTCCATAAACAACCTATAACATCTCAAGGAACAACAACACCCAAGGAAAAAATTGTTAAGAACAAAATATCAAAATAGCATAAAAAAACCTCAAAATAAGTACTCAACACCTTGAAAAAGATAGAATTTCA
>ML838776.1:0-10133 GCA_009831015.1 Picea engelmannii
TTTTTCGTGCCAAAACCCAGTACCACATGCACCGTTATGAAATTTGAGCAAATTGTCGCATTGTTAGAGTGATTAGCGCCTTAATGGTCGGAGGTGTCAATCACATGGCCCCATGTGGCCTAGCGCCGACCTAAATTCCCGTGCCCGTTAGACTATCCGTTGAACACCCCACGCATATGTTCATGTGGTGGAATGGTGTAGTGACCATGACCAAGGTTGGGGCTAAGCCCTGGCCCTTTTCTGCCTGAAACAAAGTTTAATTGAACTTTAAATAAAAGTTGTAGACTATAGGGTTAAGAAATAAACGTGGGTGGGCTGGTAGCCTGGCCTTTGCAAATCCTTTGCCCACGCCCAGAGGTCATGGGTTCAACTCTGGTGGAGTCCCAAACAAAATTTTACACCACAAAAAGGGGGTGCCACGTGGTAGCCCCTGGTTGGGCCACGTGGCACCCTTCCATTTACCTTCAAGCGTGCCACATGTTACTTGTGGATTAGTCCACATAAAACCTACCAACTAAGCTTTCCATGTCAACACAATATTCCATGTCACCTGTCCACATCATCATGTACGTTCGTACAGTCAGCTACCACATGGCTTGTACGGACTGTACATACTGCACAATCAACATTTTTCATGTTTGGAAAAGTGGACAGAACGTGATATCTCAGCCATACAGACTTTGTTTGAGCTCATTCAAGTTGCACTAGGATCGTGAGGATGAGATATACACAATGAATCCATTTTTGAGCAATTTCGAGCACTTCGATTTTTGAGCATTTTTTAATCCCCTGGATCAATGACTAAATATTATAATGAAGAGATGAAAAATATGATGATATAACAAATTAATCCAAACATCGTATCCAAATTCACTAATCAAAATATAATATATATGTAAATTTTTTATAAATAATGGAATTAAAAAATAACAATAATTGCACTATCACAAGTTGATGTTTCTCGATGTATTTTAATTATTAATCTCATTGGCGCGTTTAATATTAAAACTCACCAATGTGTTTCATATGAAATTTGCACCAGTGCTTTTATGTAATCAATTAGCATTGGTTTCAACATTAATTTAATACCACAAAATTATATTAAAAAAATTTCCATCAGTGCGTTAATATTATACGAAGCACCGGTGTGTATGTGTTATTGATACGCACTAGCATGATTGTGTTATTGATAAGCATCGGGCTTGTTTGTTACTACAAAGCACCGGTGCTTTCGATTTTTAATGCACTGAGCCATTTTTCCTTGTAACGCACCAATGCATATTATTTTATATAGCATTGGTGCCTTCTTATTAATAACGCACCAGTGTGTTATATGCAGAAAGCCTCGGTGCTTAATTATTTTTAACTCTCCCGGTGCATTTTGATGTTAAATCCTCGGTGCTTATAAGACAAACGCCCCGATGCTTAAATATTTTATTGCCCTGGTGATTTCATATTTTACTGCCTCGGTGCTTGTGCCTTATACAAACGCACTGATTTGTAAACATCCGCTAACACCTCCAGTCACCCAGATTTTTTTAGTTATAATCAACTTTCATTATAGTATCTCCAAAAAATCCACTATCGATAACATATGTTGTAGTTGAGGTTTTTTTGACAATTTTTGCCAATTTTGTAATAGTAGAAACCTCTGCTATAACCTCCACTAAAACGTCTTTTCCTTGTAGTGTTGGGAAGGAAGTGGGCGGGAGGTGGAAACCTTCAAATTGAAATCATGAAGTTAACAACCAACCATTTGTAATATTTTTATCTCCATTAATTTGATTTGAACAACCAATTTGGCCATCTATAAGAGACAACAAGAGAGTGAATGTCATGTAATTTAGTAATTGATTATTAGTCGGTAGTCATGGGATGAACGACACTAACAAAAAATATTATGTGTTTTCATGACTTTCTACTTCTCCATCCATTAACGTATTGTTTTCATGGTGCTCCTAGGGAAAAATAACTCCATATCCACCTTTTAATTAATTTATTATATTAAATATTAATTCCAATCATAACTAATTTTAATGAAAAATTTACCACATACTTACCATACACTTACACAATATGATCATAAGGGGTATTGTAACTACTTTTAAATATATACGAAACTAGTGAATGTTTTTAAGACCCCAATATCCATGGGGTTTTAAGTTTTCCTTAAGCACTTTACTAAGGCCATCCCTTTTTCCTTACTACCTTTCCATAGAAAAAGAAAACATTGTATTTTTATTTTCTCCAAGACTCCAATCGAAATATATGTTAATGGGTGTCAATAAACAAGGGTGGCTTCTAACATAGAGTTTATGAGAGTTAATCGATTCCCCATAGATAACTAGAAAAAAAAAAAAAAATCCTGAGAATATTTTCTCTACTTTTTGAAACCACCAAGCCTAATCCCTAGAGTGAGAAGGATTTGATAATTGGATAATGATAGTTAAAATAACTAGGTCAAACTCTATTAATGGAAATAAGGATTTGATAAGGTCCACACATAACTACTATTTCATTTTAGAAGGCGCATAAACATTAATGAGACAACAATATAGTGTTTTTTAATCATTTTAGGACGATAACAAAGATTTTAATGGATTTCCTACTTGTGTGCACAGAAAATTATGACAATAATGCGCTATGTCAATTTTGTTCAAATAAGTTTTGACTTGGCCCAATACAATATAATAAGGTCATATGATGATAAAAATAAGGGTTATAACTACCATAATGATGTTTCTCGATGAAAATGCTCAAAAAAAATTAATGGGAAAAAGATAGGGTTTTATATATGTAATGGTTTATATATATATATATATATATATATATAACTGAAACGAATAATTTTTATTGAAGATCAACCATCATTACAAGGGAATAATTTTCCGCTTAATTTGAATACATCATTTCATTCTTACATAGATATGAGAAGTGGGATATCCGAAGCTACAAGATAGGGATCCATAAGGGTGTTTCATCATTTTTCCTAAGCACTCCTAAAGGCATTTGACAGCCCATACTCACCTTTGCATCTGCTTCCTTGTTTGATCCACAGAGGATGTGGAAAAAGCGAGGGGGAGAGAAGTCTTGCAGCACTTGACGAAGTCTTTCTAAGGCCTTGTTGATTATTAGATTTTTGAATGGATCATTTGTGTTTAAAGTCTTAATCAGGATTTCGGAATCTCCAAAGATTTGTATTTATTTAATGTCATTTTCTCGCACTATCTGACAAGCTTTTAGCAGCCCGGGAATTTTAGCCTGATTATTTGTTCTCTGAACAAGTCCCCAACTGAAGCTATCTTTTCGGGTTCCATCCAAGGAGTAAATCACTCTGTCTAATCCTGCTTTCCTTGGATTTCCCTTGGAGTTTCCATCGAAAAATATTGAGGCTATGCTCTGCCTCCTCCACCAATCTTGAAAAACTGCATCTTTGTCTCACAAACGCTAGCTTCAAGTTTTTGAAGGGTGGGCGGTGGTTTGAGTTATGTCTCAGAAGGTGAAGGTTCTAGTCCATTTATTTTCTTCGGGAAGAAGAGTAATTTCTTTAGTGGCGAAATGATTTGTCATTGTTTTGAGGAGAAGAGTTTTTTCTTTTGCTACCATCGTTGAGGGGGAGGATGGCATGTTGTTGAAGATCTGATCGTTTCTAGCCAGCCATAGTTTCCAGCAAATGTATTTGGGGATGGTCTGCCAAATTCTTCTCCAGGTTGGACTGCTTTGAGTGTCTTGAGTGTAGCGTGCCTTCCATGAGGAAAACAATTTAACCACTGAGATATATCTCGAGGTTGTGGCATTGAGGCCTTGAAGGGTGATTTTTCATACATCTTACGTGAAAGGACAGTCTACAATAAATGATACGCCATTTCAAGTGCTTGGAAACACATGGGGCATCTATGAGGTCCTACGAAGCCTCTTTTCGCCAGATTTTCACCTGTTAATATTTTCCTATGCATTAAGACCCATCTAAAGAAGTTTACTTTAGGGAGGCTGAGGAGGTCGTGGGCCTGCTTCTAGAGGGTCATTGTCTCTTTCGAAGCTTGTGGGGGATGTAGAGCATTATAACCTTGAGCTACAGAGTAGAAACCGATTTTTCCCCATCCCCATTTATCCCTTGAGAGGATATGTACAGGTGTGCAGTCCGTCAACGCTGCCAGGAGGAGGGACTTTTTCAAATGCATTTGATTTGGGACATCCGGCAGATCCCAACATTGCCATCTATTTGAATCATCCCACGAAGATATTTCTGTGATTTTAATGATGTCGCACTGAGATAGCCATGCTCGGATTTCTTTGAGGCCATCTGACAAGGAGAGGGGGGCGTTGCCCATAATGTTGTCTTGCCACAACATTGTTTTTTTTTTGTTCCCTGGGATTTGAAATAAATGATTCTGGAAGAGTTCTAGACCGTGCCTGTGGAGATTCCAAATCAAGGTTCCATTGGGGGTGTTCATTGCCTGGAGGTTTCTCATAGAGGTGTCTTTGAGATATTTTTTTTTAAGAGGTTGCTTACTAGATTTTTGTGGTTTCATATAGATTCCAGATGATTTTTCCTCCCAGTTCTAAATTTGCAAGCTCGGGGTCTCTTACTTGCAGGATACCTTCAGCATAGGGGCGTTTGACAGTTTCCCAATTGACCAAGTGGTATTTATTTTGGTTTCCTTTACCTCCATGCCAGAGGAAGTCTCTAATCATCTTTGTGATCTGGATTGTGATCATCTTTGGGGCTAGGAGAAAAGAAGCTTGATAGATTGGCAGGGAGGATAGGACTGATTTTATGAGGGTGAGTTTCCCAGCATTGGTGAGCCACTGTCCTCCCCAAGCTGAGATTTTAGATTTGAATTTGCTTATAATTTCTTCCCACAGAGTAGCTTTGTTGGGGCCCGGGGTTAAGGGGAGTCCTAGATACTTTATTTTTTCCCAAGTAGCATAGTTCGGAAACCTCAGGTGAAGGGATATTCTTTGAATTGTTTGTTGTTCTGTATTCCACCCATACACTGCACTTTTCCTTTTATTGATGAGTGCAACGGAGATGCTRCAGAAKCTTTGGAGAATCTCATTTAAGTTTTTTGCAATTTTTACTAAGGTTCCACCGAGCATGAGGGAGWCATCTGCAAAGAGGGYGTGATTGATTGGGTCAATGCCCTTCRTCTGCCTAATGCCTGGGACTGAGCCAGTCCTCTTTTCAGCAGTCAACTWCCTKCTTAGAGTATCATCCATCAAGATATACAKGAAGGGGGAAAGAGGGCAGCCTTACCTTAATCCCCTCAAGGCCTGAAAATAGTTTTTTGGTMTKCCATTTACTAGAGGGGCTATCCATGGATTTTCAGTGCATGMTTTTATCAATTTAACAAAGTCAGAGAAAAACACAAAAKAAAGGAGAACTTTGTAAAGGRATGAGAGATTTACCCTRTCTAAAGCATTTTCCATGTCGAGCTTTATCAGCATCCCTTGCTCCTTTCATTGGTGACTAGAGTGTATGGMTTCTTGGACCTGTATTAAATTGTCAAGAATATGTCTCCCTTTGAAAAATCCACCTTGCATGGGGGAAATGAGATTCTTTAGYAGGGGCTTGATTATATTTTCCAAAATCTTGGACATAATTTTATAAGAAGCGTTGCAAAGYGAGATAGGCYTGAATATTTCAAACAAGCACGAATTAACTTCTTTGGGGATTAAAGCGAGGAAGGTGGAGTTAGTGYTACCTCCTACTTTAGCACTTTGGTGAAAATMTTTAACCATCCTCAGCAGATCCATCTTTATTATGTCCCAKCAAGATCTATAAAAATGTATTKTGAATCCGTCAGGTCCCGAGGCTTTGTCAAGCTCCATGGACCAGATGACATTGTAGATTTCTTCTTCAGAAAATGGTTTCATGAGGGTTGAATTGTCATTCCTRCTTACAAGAGAGGGAATGTGTGAGAGGAAATTTGTGAGAGGAAATAAGTTTCATGAGGTTATCACAAATTTCCTCTCACACATTCCCTCTCTTGTAAGCAGGAATGACAATTCAACCCTCAGGAAATAAGTCTCTTGTAAGCAGGAATGACAATTCAACCCTCATGAAATTTGTGATAGCCAGAGACTTATTCYTTGTAAAGTCTCTYRAAGTGAGTTTATGTTGTGACCTTGAGYTGATCAAACCCTTTGTGGATCAATCCATCTGATGAGACAATTTCATAAATGTGGTTTCGGGAGAGACAAGTTTTGAAWTGYYGAGGGAAAAAAGTAGTGTTTCGGTCTCCAACTTTTAGCCACRAGCTTCGGGACTTAAGCCTCCAATACTCTTCTTCAAGGAGAAATGCACGGAAAGTTTTTCTTTGGGCACCTTATTMTTTCTCTAAATATAAATTGAGGATGTCTTTGATCTCCAATTCAKCTTGCAATTTTTATAAATSATGAACAACCTCATGTATGTGGCTAAGTGGAGTATTCATGGGATTTTTAACCYAGGCTTTAAATGCATGTTTTGTTGCTTTTAATATTTTCTCCCACACAAATMTTGRGGACMTAGTAATAGAAGAGGACCATGTTGAGTGTATTGTTTCAAGAAATACCTTCTTTTCAATCCAAAGAGGGATGAACCAAAAAGGGATTGGGCCCATATTTTATTCTTCATCTAGAGTCAAGAGGATGGGTTTGTGATCGGAAGTCAGTTTTGGAATGATCTTGGAAGAGATTATCCTCCTTTCATGTAGAAACGTGATCTAGATTAAGAATATGTCCAAGCGAGCTGAGATGTGATCAGTCCCAACTCTATTGTTTTGACAGGTATAGAGTCCTATCGAAGGCTTGAAGTCAAGGAGGTCCCACTAATGGACTAGCTCCTCTACGAAGGCGATAATTTGGTTCCCGTTGTTGTTGCCTCCTCTCTTTTCTTTTGGTTCGAATACAATATTCAAATCTCTGGCTAGAATGATGTTCGAAGGAGAGAATATCTCTAAAAAATCTTCTAGTGTTTTCCAACAAACTTTATTCTCGGAATACTTAACAGGAACATAAATATTGAAGAGTGAGAGAGAAATCTTACTTGGGATATGTCAAAGTTCAATGAATATCCATTTTTGAGTCTCGAAGGAGATTTCTAAATAGAATTTGTCTTTCGCCCACAAGGTTTCAAGGCCACCTGAAGAGCCCCTTGTGTTGATGGCTTTCCCTGCATTTTTCTTCCATTTCTGATTGTTGATTTCTAGAAGGGTGTACCCTTCAATTTTTGTCTCTTGGAGCAAGAGCATCTCGGGAGGTTCGACTTTCAGAAGGTGTTTGATTACTTCACCCTTCGAGGGATTCCCCAAGCCTCTGCAATTCCAAGAGACTATACGCATTATTTACTGGATTGGGGAGGGCCTCCCTTGGGGGGCCTTGTTCTGGTATTCCTTCCTATGAACATTTCAATGGTGGGTTGGCTTCCTTGCATTTTTTTCCTCTCGGCTTCTTCTTCTCTTGATTCTTTATGGGATTTTCTCCCTACTCTTTTTGAGGGTCTCTCAAAAGACTCGTCCTCTGAGGATCCAAAGATTTTCAATGGTTTCTTTTTTATTATATCTACGTAGGAAGGGGAGGAGGAGGCTCCAATTGGGAGGTCAGAAAGGATCTCAACATTATTGTTTCCTATTGTGGGAGAGAGGAGATATTGTTCAAGTTCCTTGATCATTGGGTCTGGGATTTCTAGGGGGGTGTTGAGGATTTCGAAGGGATTTTTGGAAGCCTCTAGGATTGGGAGGGTTGAGCTCCCTTCCCCTAGGGAATTCCCTATCGATGGGGCGTCAGACCCCTTTGACATCCCCTTCCCTTTGGATCTATTGTTGTGTTGGTCACTATAATTGCTTAATTGATTCAAACAATCAAGTAATACATAAATTATCAACCCAGGGAAGTCTTTTTATTTCAAAGATAACCACTCACTATATATGCTCAATTCCAAAAGCAACTTAGTGTTGTAGTAAAGAAAATTATACTAATCACACTTGCTTGAATAAACTGAAGTTCTGACTTAAATCACAGGAAAGCAACTTCCCTATTGCAGATCTTAAAGATTAATCTAAGAATCCTGGATTACATTAGAATAACACTTGCAATGGGAAAGAATAACTATTCTGCAATCAGAGAACAGGACCCTTACTCTCAAACAGAGACTTCAGTACTAACACTCTTTCATGAAAACAGTAATGCAGAAAAAAAGTTAACTCTATCTGGCAGAGAACAAGGCCATCTAGTTCCTTCCTTTCTAAGCAAGAACCTTAAGCCCTATTTCTGTTTAGCACACTTGTGAATTTGAGGTTTACAGAGAACAGGATAGTCCGATCCCTTCCTTTCTGAGCAGGGACCCTTAACCCAGTCTCTGGCTGGGACACTTGCAGAAATGATGGGAATCTACAGAGAACAGGATGTTCTGGTCCCTTCCTTTCTGAGCAGGAACCTTTAACCCAATCTCTGGCTAGCAAAATTGCAGAAGTAAATGAAATCTACAGAGGATAGGATGTTTCGATTCCTTCCTGTCTGAGTAGGAACCTTTAACCCAGTCTCTGGCTAGCACAATTGCAAAAGTAAATGAAATCTACAGAGGACAGGATGTTCTGATTCCTTCCTGTCTGAGCAGGAACCCTTAACCCAATCTCTGGCTAGCACAATTTCAGAAGTAAATGAAATCTACAGAGGACAGGATGTTCTGATTCCTTCATGTCTGAGTAGGAACCCTTAACCCAGTCTCTGGCTAGCACAATTGCAGAAGTAAATGAAATCTACAGAGGACAGGATGTTCTGATTCCTTCCTTTCTGAGCAGGAACCTTTAACCCAGTCTCTGGCTAGCACAATTGCAGAAGTAAATGAAATCTACAGAGGACAGGATGTTCTGATTCCTTCCTGTCTGAGCAGGAACCCTTAACCCAGTCTCTGGCAGGCACAATTGCAGAAGTAAATGAAATCTACAGAGGACAGGATGTTCTGATTCCTTCCTGTCTGAGCAGGAACCCTTAACCCAGTCTCTGGCTAGCCTAATAAAATCATTACACAAGATTGCTGATAAAAAGAATTACAAATTTCATTCAATAAACTAAGACAGAGTCAGTAGTGTTTCAGCAAAGTGGAATTCATTAAAAGCAGTGTTTCAGCAAACAAAAGTTAATCAAAGCGTAAACAGAAATTGTACTAACACGCTTCTAAACTAATGGGTGAATCTTGTGAAGAAGGTGGGCCCTCCCTTCTCACAAGATTCCCCTGAAACGAGAAAGCTAGAGAAGGATACTCAAAGTAGTCTTTTATTCATCTGTCAAAATATCATATTACAATCTGAAATGGAATACGTCCCTCTTCTCTGGAGCTTCTTCAATACATAAAACTTGGATGCCTCGAATGATGATTTCCTCTTATTTAAAGAGGGAATCCCTTCGATACAATAATTTACAATGTGTATCTGAGTCCTATCTTTAGTCGGATCTACTTTCTAAACCAGCATAGGATGTCCTAGTCTCACGCAACAGAATGCTATTATAGGAGCTGAATGAGGTATTGTTGTTATGGCTGGTGTAACAGCTTCTTCTCGTTACTGCTGATGTTGTTTCAGCATCGCAATTCGCGGGTTGTTTCAGCCACGTGAATTGCGCTCTGACTGTGTCGGCTTTCTTATGTAGGAGCGACGGTTAGAGATTTGTTGACCGCTGACTGTAACGGCTTCCTTTGTGTTTCAGCATCGTCGATCCTGGCGGTTTCCTCTGTGTTTCAGCATCTGTAACTCTGAACCGTGTAACGGCTCCATGTTTCGGCATCTGCGACCTTGGACTGTATAGCAGCTTTGTGTCTCAGCATCTGCGACCTCGGACTATATAGCAGCTCCGTGTTTCAGCATCAGTTCTGTGTTTCAGCAACAACGACCTTGGACAGTTCTATGTTTCAGCAATAGGCCTCAAATGCTAATCTGCAGTTTTGAACACTTAATGCATTTCTAATCAATGGTCAAGTACGAGAGTGATGTAAAATATTATGAAAAACATATTAAACATATAGTAATGAGAAGGGACGTTGTATACCTTTGGGATGATTAGATAAAGTGATAGTATGAGTCTAAATATGGGTGATCAAGAGTATAATAGTGGCAAAAAGTATAGGCAAAAAGGTACATTGTGTGGTCCTAACA
>ML838776.1:25599-43891 GCA_009831015.1 Picea engelmannii
TAATAAGTTCCTTATTTTCCTTTCTCCTAGCTTTTGTAATTGTCTCCATCAGGTCCATGGATTCAAACAATTCTTCATCGTCACCCACATTGTCAACATCAGGTGTCAAGAACTTATCAACAAAAAAACAAGTTAATTCGATTATGAAAACAATAGTAAAATTCACTTTAAATGGATATGGATATTTTTAGTCATTTACTTTCTTTGAGGCTAGTGCCTTCCCATGATCACCCTACCACAATATAAGAAGCATGACATATTAAAATGTTACCTTATAATAAGAGAAGCATGAGATATTAAAATGAATGTTAAAGATAAAAAAAAATAAGAGTCATTAAGAGGTTGGTTGAATTTATGGTGTCAAAATCCATCTTATAAAATGGATCAAACTCCATTTTCAATCATCTTCCTATGAACACCATTCATATGTGCATAATTTGTCTAAAGACGTACCTCTGTTGAAAAAGCTCATCTAAACCATATTTTCATCAAAGAAAAAAAATCATTTATTATTCCATAAACATCTTAATATCTAATAACTATCAATTGTATGCAAATAAATGAAAAATAGTAATTTCACCAAATGCTCATTAATATGGTTTAATAATGACTTAGGTTGAGAAGGGTATGCTCATAATGGTGTAATTATGATGAATGGTATATATGCTAACAAGGTATGAGATTGGCTAGTTCTATGCATTCTTTCTTTGGGCTTTAAACTTGTTTTGTTTTGTGAATTCTATGTATGTCATTATAATGATTCACCATGAAGCCAAGAAGGACAAGTGATGATGAAATACCCAACAATTGAATATTTTTTTTAAACCAGGTCATTGTTTGCATTTCCCTTATAGAACATAGTATAGGCATGTATAAAACAAAGTACAAGAATGTATAGAACATAGTACATGAATCTACTTACCATAGTATAGAATAGAGTACATTTTCCATAATTTCCTAACAAGGTATTATCTTGGCTAGTTCCAAGCATTTTTCATCAGGCTTTGAAGTTTCTTTATTTTGTAAATTCTTTGTGCACCAATATAATGATGAAACATGAAGCCGAGAAGGAAATTGTAGTTCATATATCATATACATAGACTGAAAAAAAGTTTTGTGGATACATAAGAAGACACAATAACATATAGATTTTACAGACTGATACATATTGAAAAAATGAATCTAAAAGAATGTTAAATACAATTCATCCTTGTTATTTACAAATCCTAAGAAGTTTTATCCTTGAGATTTATTTGAGGGAAAATGTCACTCTCCTCCAAAAATTGTCGATCCTTTGTTCTCAAACTCCTTTTTGCTTTATTCCATCTCTTTTTCTAATTATGTTAGTTGTCCATGCAATTCTTAAGGCATGAGTTTCCAAAAATAAATTTTGGTTCCTATATTCCTCATAAATTTAAGAGTCATGATCATACCTACTACCAGATTTACATTCTTATTTTCACCTTGCACTAATCTGTCTTGATTTTATGACAGTTGGTAATGTTCAATCCATCCTGTAATATTGAGATATATTCCTCCAATGGTTACTTGTAGGATAGTTGTAACTAATCATTTTTTTGAAAGTTATATCAAGCTCCATATATCTATCATATGATGGAATATTAGGAAATAAAGTTTTGATTTTCCATAATAAATGAAAATCATTTATTAACTTGCAGACAATAGTTTGACCTTTCAAAACTCCATTAATATCTTGAAATTTAGTTATATCATCCCTTGGTTTCATTAGCATATATTTATATGCTTCCTACTGAATAAAATTTCCATTTTTATCTCGACATGAAGGTAGTCCCATTTAAACTAATTCCTTGTATATTTTCATGAAAGTTTCAATACTTATTTGAATCGAACTACATTTATTTGGATCTTGTTTAACCAAATTGTTGTTTGTTAATACCTTTTCAGAATCCATAATTAGAGAAGTATGATCATTGAAACCCAAAGTCTTTAATGGATTCCAACTTTTAGAGTTAAGGTTTTTTTTTTAAATGTTGACCACCTATGGTTTATCACTTAGTTCTTCTAGGATTTTATTTATGTTTTGTTGAGTTTGTGAAGCCAAG
Organism: Picea engelmannii; assembly: GCA_009831015.1. Lineage (NCBI taxonomy): Eukaryota > Viridiplantae > Streptophyta > Pinopsida > Pinales > Pinaceae > Picea > Picea engelmannii. Next base: position 27,684 of record ML838776.1, read on the forward strand.
CTAGACTCATCTTCCACCAATGTGAAATAATTACATGATTTAAATATCTTTGAGATGATATGATCCCAAAGAATATGTTTCCCTCCAATTAAATATGGTTTGTACCAATTATCTTACCATGAGATTGTTCTAAATATTTCTACAACTTTTCTTTGAGTTTCTAATATTTATCAATGGCTCCATCTTTTTCTTTCAATTGATCTTTAAAAATATCAATTTGATCATTTTTATAGGTTATCATTATTTTTAGATCGTCAACTTCAATTTCCTTGATATATAAATTAGATAAGGCATTTGCCAAYTCTTCTAAAGGATMTGTTGATGTGGATGATTGAACCAATGAAGGCTTTAAACACTTAAGTTCACTTTTCTCCTTTTCTAATGTTTCAATTTGTGGTTGATATGAACCAAGTTGATTATTCATTTGAACCATTTGTTGCAGTAACTGATATTTTTCYTGTTACATTGCTTGAAGTTCTGGTGTCTGCACATGATCAATATCATGCATGTTAAGCTTATGTYTTAACACTTGAATTTATGTGTTCTTATTTTTTATTAGAGCCTATACAKATTTTTCATCACAAGGATCTGCACCCAAGTCTATTATCTATTTCTCTAATTCATTTAATYTTTTTTTTGTTTTGTTCTGGTGGCTTCCCTCTCCTACTTCCTTTGCTTCTCRATATTACTAKCCATCGCTTGAATTCTTCCCATATTGGTTGAGGTCTATAACAAGTCTATAAAAACCATCTCAGATGTTTGCTTATGCAACTTTGTTTTATCCATCATATTTATTCCATCTAATTTCAATTTGAAACTGCTGGATTTATAATCCTGAGTTTTTTTTATTGTTTGAGATTTAGGTTCCAGTATGGACATAGTCAAATATCCTTCTTAAAAATATAAGGTTTTCAACAATTTTGTTTGAGAAGATCCTTGATTCGAAATTTGAGGATAAATCTCTCTCATTTCAATATTTTGATTATTTACTTCCATAAAATGAGAAAATATATTGTTTTGACTTTTCTATCATGAATCTGCAACGTTTTCTTGTCCTTCATGGGTATTTGAACTTTCTATAACAATTGAATAGATATGCTCTATAGAAAATACAAACTCGCTTGTTGTAGGAATCTTCTCTGGAATTTGTATTAATTTACATTTTCCTTGTTCTTGATCCTTTGTCTTATGTATTTTACTTTGGTGTTCATATTCCTCCATATTAGAAATAGTTTGTGATGACTCTGGATATATTATTTTATTATCTCTCTCCTATTGTTGTGGAGTCTCGATTATTGATGTTTGAGTTGTTTTTTCATTCTAGCCAAGATTACCCATTTGAAGGACTGGAACTTGATTTTGTAATAATTATGGCTCATCTCCTTGTAATAAGTGTTGCACATGCTCCTAGCTACCTTGATTTGCAAGTTTATCCAATTATGGGTTTGACCAATGAGTATAAGGAGTAGATATAAATTGTACCCTTTATTTGAGATTATCTGATAAGGATCATTATTTTATTCTTCTCCTAGCTGAAAATTGAAGTCCAAAAGAATTTTTCAACTATTCCTTGAGTTTTTCTTGTGATTACCATAAAAGGTCCAACTTACTTTCTAAACCAGAATGTGACTTGGTGTTTCTTGGAAACAAAATTTACATAATTTTAGTAAATCCTTTGTCTTATGTATTCTAAGGAAAATACTATGGGTGTCAAAAACATTGGTAACAGAAAAGGCTTCAACTTTGAACCATTTATCCTTATGTTTGTATGATTTTCAAACAAAAACTAATCTCCAACTTTGGTGTCAGGACTCTGCTACAAAATCCTTTTGGATTCTAGGAATATCCTTGGCGATGAACTCCCATATAAAATAGTGTATGCAATAGACATAAATTGATTAACAAACTCAGCAAAACCTTTGTTTTATGTATGATTTCTGAACAATGATGTTCATTCAATGAATGACCAAGGATTACCAAGTTCATATTCTATTTTCAGTTGAATATTCTGAAAATGAGAAGCTTGAAAATATAGAATCAGGTAGACAAGATAGGATTGATATCAAAAATATATGATTGCATGAAACTGTGTCAACTGATAGTGAATGATATCAACATGGAATTGAACATAATGGAATTTCGAAATGGAATTCTAATATGGAGGACAAATAGATGTCATAAACCCTAAAATAGCTTCATCTATAGTTCTATCATGATCATGCCTAAAAATTAGACACATAATTTTTATGGATTGTCTAGAAATTTCAAGGAAAATATTGGATTTATATGGAGAAGGAGTGTTGGGAATAATAACATATTTATCCATATATGACTATAACAATGTAACCTTTTCACTTAAATTTAAAACATTGTAATTGACATACAGGGTTTCTTCATGTAGGTTTTGACCTTCAAGGATTTGGGGAAGAGATAGCATTTTTGTAATAGACTCGGCATTGATATAGAATATAATGGACCCATTTTCAGATACCACCGCCCTTTTCTCAGAAAGACAGTTCTTTGCACACCATGAGACAAACTTGGGAAAATAATAGGTTTGGGGAATTATGAATTTACCCAAGTTAGACTCCCAAATATGTAAATAATCATGCAAATCCCTAAATATATCACAAGCTAACCTTCTTAACTAATAAGAATCAAACTATGACAGAATGGTCTCAAAAATTTCACAATCACAGTCGATTAAGACTTCTTCATCAAAGATTGATGGATGACCAAATTGACTTAGGGATCGGGTGTGGAGGGGGTTAAGGATTAGGTATAGGTGGGGGCCTAGGGTTAGATGGGTCTAAGGCCAAAGTGGAGGTAGGTTCCTATGCATATATGGGGATAGTGTTCGAGCATAGTTAAGGGCCTAAGGGTATATAGGTCCCCCTCTAACACTTACCCCAATCCCCCACTCTCCCTCTCTCTCTCCCCCACTATCCCCTCTCCCAAAAATTTTACCATGATTTCACTGCATCTGCACCTACAAATGGTGATATGTCCCTTTCATTCATTCAATCCATCATTGTCTTGTCATTATTTCTCGGTCTCCCACTCACTCTCTCCCCCATTATGTCTCTCTCACTCTCTTTCTCTCTCTCTCTCTCATACATGTAATTTGAGATTGAGTGTCTGTTTGTTTTAGAGTTGCAAATTTTGTTATTTTTCTTTCAAAATTACCCTCTGACACATTCACACAATCATTTTTTTAATTTTCCAGGTTACAATGCCTAGGGAAAACCCTCGAGTACTTCCACCCATTTCGAGGATGGTACCCCGGGTAAACCATAGAATATTTAGGGAACAAGGTCTATCAATAACAATGCTTGAAGACATTACAATGATATACTCATTATGAGAAAACATGTCATGTTCGAGAATTGTTCCTAGGTAGGGAAGATAACATATTTTCATCTTATATTCATATTTTAAGCATACCCCATTCTTCATAGATCTCATTAAAAAAGAAGAAATTGTAGTATATATTGAGGGCTTTGTTGAAGTGTGATAATTATATCAAAGCACTATAAAAGTAATTAAGAGACCCTACTTGTGTTATAGGCCTCTAGTAACATGACAATCTAGCATGATTGCATCCATTGTTTATTATTCAGGTTAATATGTTTATGATTTGGAGCTTACCAAGATCCATAAAAACACAAACTAAAGGAAATTACTCATCAAGACCACCAAGTATGTTGTTTTTAATGAGGATATTTATGGTTCATTCTATCTCTCAAAACATGTGAAAATGCATGAAAGAGTGGGATGTTATATTATAATCCCTAATACATGCATTTGATGATAATAAAAATTATTTTACCTTCTTCCGAGCTTTTGTGATCCGAAATTGATCTTTCAAATAATTTGGCTAATTTTATGCATGAGTTTATTTACCATTTAGGAATTAAGAGACAAATCTTAATGAAAGAAGTTGCATCCATATAAGAAGTAAAAACATCAAAACCATAAAACCAAGATTGATAATGGAGTTTGGAACAAGTTTGTCAACATCTTCGGGCCTTTGTCTCGGTTGGGAAGGCTTCTTATTAATCTTCAATGCTTTAAGAATACAAAAGAAAGGATTACATAATAGCTCATGAAACCACCTTTCAGATCTGCAACTTCTGGATAGAAATAGACATCACCATTGGCTAGAACAGGAAATTATAATACTTTTGAGTATGAATTTGGCTATGCTTGGCTCGACATCTTGGGCTCTGGAGGCACTTTTATGTTCGGCTAATCAGATGTAGAAACAGAAGCCATATTCGGAATCCCCTCAAAATTATGCAACTTTTGAGTATAAAGTTGACCTGCTTCTGAACATTCCTTTAGCACCTCCCCTTGACATGAATCTAAATGTTGCACCCTGTCAGATCTGTAAAATCCATACAGTCTCGAACTGCATGCCAATTTTTTATTTTTTTTCGATTTTTGTGCTCTGCTAAATAAGCCAAAATCCACCAATTTTAGCGACAGTTAGCCAGATTTAGGGACAATTAGTCAGATTTAGCCAGATTCTTCCATATTTGGAGGATCTCCGCCATATTTTTTGGTAACCGCTAGATATAGTGGAACCACCAAATTTTTTACCTTCAAAAAGGTGCCACATGGCACCTCCTCATTGGGCCACATGTCACCTCACCATTGGCCTAAGCCACATCACCCTACATAGTCAGCTACCACGTGTCATCCATATGGCCACGTCAGCTTTCCCATTTTGATGCCATGTGTCATTCGTACAATGCCACATCATCATTCATGCGATGCCACCTCATCATTTGTACAATGCCACATCATCGTCTGTACGATGCCACATCATCATCCGTTCGGTTCCCCGTCATCATCCGTATAGTGCCACATCAGCATCCATACAGTGCCACGTCAACATCCATATGGTCACATGTCACCCAGCCACATCAACATCCATACTGCCACATGTCACTTCCATACAGTGAAACCTATCACTTTCGTACTGGTCCAACTCAGCCCAAAAACGTCGAATTTGACCGACACGTGTTAGCACTTGGTGTTGTCACGTCATCATGATGTCATTTTGATGTCATATACCACATCACTGCTAATATCATCTTCCATATTGTTGATGTCATCAATTAAATTTGACCTGTTGACTTTGACTTTTTTTGCATGTTTGAGAAAAAATTCAAAACGTGATAAATTTCATATACGGTGTCCATTTTTGGAAAATAATATATGGTAGGAATTGACACGACGAGCCCTACGCAAGGGCACCAGTTTTATTTGATTTCGAGAACTTTGAAATTTTGGCCTTCCTGGATCCATTTTGGATCATTCCTCCCCACTAAGACCTTTTGGTCCTCCAAAAGGGTATTAACCAGTCATCAAGTGCGGGATAGGCCTCCCCACTTGTCCTTTGTCTTTAAACTCTGTCCTGTGCACCTGTTACATCATAATTAATCACATAATAACCATGACAATTGAAAGCATATTTTTAGCCATTTGAACTCATTCACGTCTTCCTGAATCCACTACCATCCATGTAGAAAACATTAGCAACGATAACATCATAAATATGATTGAAAATGAACCAAAATGTTTGATGGGATTGCACGACATTAACTTATCTTGAAGAAAAATATGATTGAACTCCCATCCTACAACCATCTCATATTCATGCTTAAGATCAATTGCTTTACATGGCACAATTCTAGGTGTATTGCTTGCATAAGCTTCCTTCTTTAATTGTTCCATTGTTAGAAGAGATTGATTTGCTTTTATATGATGAGTATGTACAACATATTCAGTTCCCTTTTAAACAAGTGATATTTATTATGTTCCATGTAGAAGATTTATTTGTGATCATATAAATAAGGTCTTCCTAAGACCATTCCACATGTTTCTAGTGGCACCACATCACATGTTACTTCATCCACATACTTAGAAATAATTTCAAATTTTATGATACATTCCTTTTTTATGGGAAACTTTTGATCTTTGCTTATCCAATTTAGTGAATAGGGTTTGTGATGCATCTTAGTGTTTAATCCCAATTTCTTAAACACTTATTCTGAAATTAGGTTATATTGAGATCCATTATCTATCAATGTATAGATCTTATTATGTTTTATTATGACCCTTATATGAAACAATTTGCTTATTGAATCAAAACCATCACCAATTTTACCTTTCAAACCAAATGTTGTAATCGTAGACTCGTCACCTGAATCTGACCCCAAGTCCATTGGTCGTGTTGTTATTGCAAATTTTTGCCTCCCTACTCTCTTTGAACCACTTTGGTTTCTTCTCTAGGTGAAATTTCCATCAATGTTCATCATTGTGCCCTTCTTTCTTGCAATGCTTGCAAGAGAGCTTCTCTTCCTTCACTGTCGTTGAATTTTCTTTCTTCCCATTCCCTTTTCCTTTTCCATCCTTCTTTGAAGATGATTCCCATGATACACCAACTCCACTTTTCCCTGCTTCAATATACGTTGATTGAACATAAACCTCATCAATATTAGTAAGTCCAAACATAAACACAGTACTACGAATATAAGAAGGAAAACCTCCTATATACTTCATAAGAGTTTCTTGTGTAGTCAATGGAACATCTAACATCAAATCCATCTTATGAAATTCATCTGTGTATTCATGCACTGACTTTCCTTTCCTCAACTTAAGACTTTTTCATTCAATTAAAGCCTTTTCCTTATACCCCAAAGGATAGAACTGCTTTATAAGTGCGGAAATAAAATCATGCCATGATGGAAAAATCTTACCAACTTGTTGAGTTCCATGTTGCATTTTACTTTACCACCGGATGAGAGTTATGCCTTCAAGACGAAGCGATGTCAATCTGATTTTGGTTTCCTCATCTTTGATTTGCTACACATTACAATATACCTCCATGTGTCTAACCTAGTTATCAAGTTTCTTAACATTAACTTCACCATCATACATAGGTAAAACAAATTTTACATCAAGTTTAAGTAATGGCATATCAGGCTTATGTTTATGAGAATGTTTTCTTAAAGAAGTAAGATTTGAACTTGTACTTGATGAAGAAGAAGAAGATGGAGATGAAGGAGGTGAAGAAGGAGTTTTAGGAGGGTCCTCTCCTTCTTCACTTTTGTCTTTCTTTGAATATTCCCCTTGAATCGATCTCTTCTGTTCCAAGTAATCATCATACAACACTTTTACCATCTCTGACATGGAAAAGAAATTTTTTGAAACTCTCTTTCATTTTTAGAAAGTCCTTTCGATGCCATCTTCTCACTAAATGTCCTCTTTCTTGATCCAATCTCAGGATCTCCTTCTACAAGCTCTCCTTTACCACGATTTATATTTTCCCTGGTAATCATGCAAACTCAAACAACCAACTGTCAATGTGCTCTGATACCACTTGATCCGAAATTGATCTTTTAAAGACTTTGGTTAAGTTTATGCATGAGTTTATTTACCATTTAGGAATTAAGAGAAGAAGCTTAATGAAAGAAGTTGCAGCCATATAAGAAGTAAAAACATCAAAACCATAACACCAACATTGATAACGGAGTTCGGCACAAGTTTTCCTATGTCTATGGGCCTTTGTCTCAATGGGGAAGGATTCTTATTAATCTTCAATGCTTTAATAATATAAAAGAAAGGCTTACATAATAGCTCATGAAACCACATTTCCGATGTGCAACTTCTGGACAGAAACAAACATCACCATTGGCTGGAATAGGAAATTCTAATACTTTTGAGTATGAAGTCGGCTATGCTTTGCTCGACATCTTGGGATTTGGAGGAACTTTTATGTTAGGTTACTCGGATGCAGAAATAGAATCCATATTCAGACTCCCCTCAAAATTTTGCAACTTTTGAGTATAAATTCGACCTACTTCTGAACAGTCCCTCGGCATCTCCCCTCAGCATGAATCCCAATGTTGCACCATGCCAAATCAGTATAGTTCGTATAGTCTCGAACTGTGTGCCAAAAAAACTTTTTTTCTCGATTTTCATGCCCATCTAAATAAGCTATACTCCACCAATTTTAGCGACATTTATCTAGATTTAGCGAGATTCCACCAGATTTGGTTGTAACCACTAGATTTGGTGGAACTGCCAAATTTTTTACCTTCTAGAAGGTGCCACATGGCACCCCTCATTGGGCCATGTGTCACCTCTCCATTAGCCTGAGACACATCACTGTTAAGAACCAAATACTGAATACAAAATCACCACAACAGATATACAAGAACAATATGCAAAATCTCCTTGATTACAATCAAACCCTTGAGGTATAGCAACACCATACAATGGATCTGATTATGGAAGGGATCCTCTCATGTTCACTTGCCTCTTCAAGGGGGCATCCTCCTATTGAGCTACCGTTCCAAATACAACAATTATCTTCATATCCAATTGCATTGCTTTAACCCCTTTATATAGTGCTACCATCACCTAAGAACATTCTAGAGGAGGAATATTCTAGAAGTAGAACCTTCTAAGAAGTCATCTTACATTTATTATATCTAACTACTCATTTATTATATCCAACTACCATAGTGGGCCTTATTTAATAATATAGTGGACTTATTCCACCTTACATTGAATGGCCTCCACTATTATCACTATGGGCCCTCTGGGCCTCCCCACTACCTCTCTAGCTACCTTACATTCCATCTCCCTTATGAAAGCGTTGTCCTCAACACTTGAGGTACAACCATATACCAGGGTCCCATGGATAATTGTGGACCATAATGTTGAAGAAGACTAGAGAACCAAGGTCCCATGTAGAAAGGAAAACCACCATGCTGAAGTAGTCCAACTGCCATTGTAAGCCCAAGTCCCATGTCCAAGTTCTCATGTGAACTCTCCATGGAAGATTTTGGAACCCAATAATCAACTCAAAATGATGCTCTAAACACTGAAACATGTCATGTGGATCCAAATAGGAATATCCATACACATAGTGGAAAAGGGTCGTAGCCGAATCTAGAAGGAATAATACCACTGTAGAATATGCAGGATGGACATTGGTAATAATAATTGGCTCATGATTTGTCACATTGATGCTCTCTACAGAAGGTGGATTAGAGTCATCAAATAAAATATGAAAGTGGTTGTCATCACAGAAATGACAACTATCCATATACCAATCATCACAATCGGTCTCAAAATAATACCAAGGATATGTTTCTTGAGTATATTCATCCCTGATGTCTGCCATAAGAAATCTATCTTGCATGTTATCCAATGAATCTTGAATACTACGAAAACTATCATTGATGTCATCTCCAAAGGCATTCAATTTGTCATTCAATGTGTCATACAATTGGGATTTGAAAGCTTCAAGAATTTATTTGAGGGTTTGAGAGGAAATAGCCATTCGAGCACCCTATTAACTCTTCGGTCCCACAACCATCATGAAAAAACCCAAAAAAATAGAACAATAAGTTACAGCAGAAAATCGCGGTTTTTTCTGGAAAAACCCTAAAAAACTGTTGAATTTAAAATTCTCATAACTTCACTTCCCGAACTCCGTTTCGGCTGATTTTGTTTTTTAAATTGAGTGAAATTGTGAGAGGAACTCAGATATGTAATTTTTTTGGGCAAATTTGGCCTCCAGATGTTACAGGAAAAAAAAATCGCGCCGTCATCTGTGGAAAAAATCCTGAAATTTTGCAGATTTTAAAACTTCAATATCTTGACTTCCTGGACTCCGTTTCGGATGGTTTTTTTTTTAGATTGGGTGTTTTTCTGAGAGAAACTCAGATATACAACCTATTTCTACAAATTTTGCAAATAAATATACCAAAAACTTCTGGAATGTCGCGGCACTCTTTTTTCTTCTTCGAAAAAAATTTGCAAAAATAAAAAATATTTGCCCACAATGTCTGCCAAGGAAAGTGCTCTGATACCAATTGTTAAGAACTAAATACTGAATACAAAATCACCACAACATATATACAAGAACAATATGAAAAATCTCTTTGATTACTATCAAATCCTTGAAGTAGAGCAACACCATACAATGGATTCGATTATGGAAGGGATCCTCTCCTGTTCACTTGCCTCTTCGAGGGGGCATCCTCCTATACAATAACTCTCTTCATATCTCATTACATTGCTTGAACCCCTTTATATAGTTCTACCATCACCTAAGAACATTCTAGAGGAGGAATATTCTAGAATTAGAACCTTCTAAGAAGTCCTCTTACATTTATTATATCTAACTACCCATTTATTATATCCAACTACCATAGTGGGCCTTATTTAATAATATAGTGGACCTGGTCCACCTTACATTGAATGGCCTCCACTATTATCACTATGGGCCCTCTGGGCCTCCCCACTACCTCTCTAGCTACCTTACAGTCACCTTGCACAATTAGTTTCCACGTGTCATCTGTACGGCCACATCAGCCTTCCTAGTTAGCTGCCATGCGTCATCCATATAGTGCCATGTCATCGTCTGTATAGTGCCACATCATCATCTATACAGTGCCACATCATTGTCCATATGGTGCCACATCATCATCTGTACAATTCCAAATCATCATTTGTACTACCATGTGTCACCTTGCCACATCAGCATCTCTATTTCCATGTGTCACCCTACCACATCAGAATCCATATTGCCACATGTCACTTCCATATTGGTCCAATTCATCTCGAAAACACTGAATTTGACTGACACATGTCAACTCCTGTTGTTGCCACATCATCATGCTGACATCATGTTGATACCATCTGCCATGTCACTTCTGACGTCATATGTCATACTATTGATGTCATCAGTTGACTTTGACTTTTTTTCATGTTTGGGAAAAAGTTCAGAACATGATATCTTTCGCATGCGATGTCCATTTTCAGAAAAAAAATATATGGTCGGACTCAACACGATGATCCCTACGCAATAGCACTGGTTTCGTCTGATTTCGATAACTTTGAAATTTTGGCCTTCCTGGATCCAGTTTGGATCATTTTGTTAAGAATCCCAACCACCTTCAAAATTGTTGTTCCAAGCATTAATGATACAAATGATACGTCTTCTTGATCTTGGGGTTGGGATGAGAGAGGGGGAAAGAGAGCTATGGGGAAGTCTCAAAATATTTTCAAAGTATTGTCACACTAATGTTGTAATGTCCNCTTCAAAATTGTTGTTCCAAGCATTAATGATACAAATGATACGTCTTCTTGATCTTGGGGTTGGGATGAGAGAGGGGGAAAGAGAGCTATGGGGAAGTCTCAAAATATTTTCAAAGTATTGTCACACTAATGTTGTAATGTCCCTAATTTGAACACTTTGTAATTGTACATATAGGTTGGTGAGTCATTGGTACCAATTGTAAATGTAAATGTACATATAGGTTGGTGATCCATTGGCACCTAGTTTTTGTTTTGCGCACACCTGGGTAAGTGCACGGAGAATTGTTATCAAGGAAAGGGTTTGCACATTTCATAGTGTTGTGTGCACCTTGGTAAGTATGCATGGTTGCACATTAAATATAGGGTGCACACATTTCACAATGGTGTGTGCACTTGGATAAGTGTGCAGGAATGACCCGAGAGTGCGCACTGAGATGAGTTTTGTGTGTGTGTGTGTGTGTGTGTGTGTGTGTGTGTGTGTGTGTGTGTGTGTGTGTGTGTGTGTGTGTGTATTGAGGTCGGAGAGCTTGTGTGGTTATGAGGCAAGTGAGCTAGGATGAAAATAGGACAGTGCCCCTATCCATGTAAAGTGTAATCATACTCAAACTATTAATATAATATTACATCATTGTGCGAAGACAGAGTCAGATGAAAATAGATAGGGGGCTAACTCCACCAGAAAAGGGAAAAGGAGGGCGAGACTTAAGTCTTAGGGAATATTTTATAATATTTCTAGAAAATTGTAAGTTATGGATAATTATTTTATCCTAAGTTCCCGAGGTTAGGGAATGAGTCACCAAGTGGCTTAAATCTACTTCTAAAGTTGACAAGTGTCGAGTTGAAGGCATGCAATATATAATGTTGGCCTCAGTGTATTTTGGGGGATTTCTCATTTTCTTGTGAGCAGAAGGGGGTCAGTCTAGGGAGAAAGGACGATAGTCATTATTTTAGTGGTGTCTTAGTATGGCAGATATTGATAGTTTTTCCTATTAAGTTATCCTTTGATATTTTTCATGAGTCTTTGAGGCAAGGATTGAATGGTCGGGTGCATGGGAGACTATCATGTGTTCATAGGAGGCTGGAACTCGTTTGTGTACAAGGAAGTAGACCCTGTGCACAAGGAAATCAAAATTGACGAGTGACACCAGTTTGGTTGTGTGCACGGTAGTGTTGTTTGATTAGTATACTCATGCGTAGTTGTTTTTAGTTACTTATGCTATTAAAGTTGTGTTAAAATGATAAATTTAGTGTGGTGCGACTCAGCTTGAGGTTGAGTGTGTTACTTCAAGTGATATTTCACAAACTAGGGTTTAGTATAGAATCTTCACAGTGGATTTTCGAGGTAGCATTGTTCAGTAGTATTCTAGGTGATGTTACAGTATAGTTGATTAAGAGATACAGAAGTTGAGATTGTGTGACGTGGCCCATCCTGGGAGGCTAGGGACGTTAGATTTTGGTATTAGAGATATTGGTTCAAAACTAGACTTGTAGGCCAGAGGTCACCAAGAAGTAGCAGAGCTATAGTTTCAATACTAAGACTGCCTAGTCTGAGTTTCTATTTTTAAGGAAAAATTCAGATTGGTAAGTGACTGAATTTGGAATTCCAGTTGGCTATGGTGTGCATTAAATAATAATGTGTATATGTGTGTGCTAAATATATGATATTGTGGAGTGTGGCATTGGAACTACGCAGTAAAAAATGGTGCACAAGTGTGCGCGTTAAAGTTTTGGGGTTGCGCAAAACAAATTTGTGGTGCATGTGAATTATTGATACGTGGTCTATATGTGGAATATTGACATCATGCACTGGTGTGTGTTGAATACCAATGTTCACGCGGGCTTCAGAAGAAATGATTATGACAAGATGGTGCAGAGTTTTCTGAATTTGTCTCATGAATTCACCTAACAAATCTTGTTGTCTGTACATTTTGCAGAATTATCAGTAATTAGAGTAGGACATAATCAATGTAGAAGGTCAAAAGCATGCAATATGTGTTGAGGACTTACAGTCTTGATGATGAATTTTGGGATTTGTATGTTCGTTTGGGTGTTAACAGTACAGAATCCGAGGAGCACTTAAACTTGGTAGAAACCATAAAGGGATTGAAAAAAGATGTCCAAAGTTATAAATATGATAATGAAAGGCTTATGAGAGCCAAGGAGTGGAAAGATGACTTCAATGTCAAATTGATGTAAATCTTGGACAAAATAGAAAATAAAATGGATAAGGAGACAGAGTCGAGTAGGTCAAGAAGTTGCAGGTGTTATAGCAAGATTTTCCTCAGCATATGAAATATTTCCCAGAAGGCCTTTTTCCATTTCCCCGTGCAGACTTATCATCCTTGTTTGTAAGATCCAGATCTAAAAAAATATATTTTTCGACATGTATGCATCTTGCACACTATACATCATGTGTATACGCAGCTTGCTCCACTACAGCCCGCGTACATCGAGATTTGTGCCAAAAACTGGAAATCAATGTTGGGTTTCCATGTCACGATAGGAGATCTATGATCCTTGGCCTTCCATATACTGGAAACGTTCTTACTCGACCCTTCATTTCTATTTTGAAGGCTATAAATGGTCCAATTCCGATCTATGGAAAAAAGGAGAAAGAATTCAACTTTGAGAGCAAAGTTACTCTGGAGGAATTATTTACTTCATATTGAGTCTGCATCCCTTTGTCCTTTAAGTCTGAACACGGTGTTCAACCCCCAAAATCTTCCCTTATTGATTGATAACCTCATTGTTTCTCTCTTATGATTTTGCCTTTGGTGGAGGATTGAAGTGGTGGAGGCCCAGCTGGAAGGAACTTAGTTTCTCGGTTTTGAACAGTGCCGACATAGAAGTCTATAACATTTTCACTTATGTTGATCATATACTAACATAAATACTATTTTCCCATCCAATTGATATCTTGAAAATATATTGAATTATTATTCCATGGGCGTATATGGATTATGCTATTTAATGTGCTAACATTATATAATATCACCATATGCTTGCTTTGCGTGGTTGTTGAGGACTAGTGGCAGGTGTATCGATTTGGGTCAACTGCTCAACGGTGGACTTCATCGAACGTATGGATGAGGTAGGCCTTTTATCTTGTCTTGCTAGCATATTTGTTTTCATAGCATACTTGAGAAGAGAGTTGATTTCTGCAGTCATTTCTGTCTATTGTGGTTTACCCTAGCCATAGAGAGATTGTCCTCATAACAGAATTGGTGACCATACTGGGGAATGAATTTTCTTTCTTAGGGTTTGGAGTACTTTTCTCCTTAGATTGATCTCGTTTCTATTGTGTTTCTTGTCGCATCATTACTTGGAAGCTCATGTTAACTCTGGGTCTGAGTTTTCAGCCTTTCTCCCTTGCCTAGCCTTGTTTTGAAGCATATACGCACCTTTTTCCTCGACATTCGTATACATACGCAGGCTTTCTCACTATAGGATGTGTATATACACTATGTTTTCCTGAACAATTGCATACATCATTTTTCCTTGCTTGTTTTCTTGGTCTAGTGACTGTTAGGTGGGATTTGATGTTTGTTGAGCCTTCTTGGATATCTGTAGTGCATGTTAAGTGCTTGTGGGATGACAGGAAATCTATCTTTGGTTTAATTTCTAGGCGGAGTCTTTATCATCATCTTTTCATTTTTTATTGTCCTTGTACATTGGGCTGGGTGTTTTGTTGCTTGATATCTTGCTTGAGTTATCTCTTTCTATACACAGTAGAGTTTATATATCAAGTTTCTTTTCAATCCATGCATTTTCTTTTTATTATATTAAAAATACAAAAAACAGGCATTTTGCATTGCTTGGCATTTTTGTCTTTAGTTTAGTGCATATAAGGAAAGATTGCATTTTTACTTCAGAATTGCAGAGTTGAGATTGAAAAAATCATTTTTAGAAGCATATCATTCATTGAAAGTTAAAGTTAGGACTTTGCATTATTTTCATATTTACTTTTCTTGCAGAGTCATAACATCATGAGTTTCACTACCATACATTTTTGAGTAATCATAGCCAATAAAATTAATGCTATAATTTAAAATTGATTAGTCATGATTTTATTTTCTAAGGTGCACAAACTAGCTTAGGATTTAGTGCCTTGGAATAGGATTTTCTGAGTAAACTTATCCAAGGCAATTAAATCAACATATGTGTCTGAGAAAGGGAGTGGACAAATCCAATGTATAATTGGTAATATCAGGAGGCTCCGCTCATACTGGCATTAATCATGAGGTCACGCAAAGTTGGTTGAAGGGATATAACAATCTATTCGTATTTGGGGATCTTGCTAGTTCCTTTACCTTCGTGAGAGGCAGTACTTTCAAGTTTTTGGGATTTTCTACCCTTCCCATATGGTGGACCTGACTTACAATTGCTCGCATGTGCATCGATTATACAGTGGTTTATTAGTTTCTTCTCTTAGGTGTCTCATAGGTTACTTGTAGGGGTTATTCTACAAGTAGCCTAGGTCAGATAAGGGTCGGACAACACAGAACCTTTATGGAGGATTACCTCTCTGGGG
Organism: Picea engelmannii; assembly: GCA_009831015.1. Taxonomy (NCBI): domain Eukaryota; kingdom Viridiplantae; phylum Streptophyta; class Pinopsida; order Pinales; family Pinaceae; genus Picea; species Picea engelmannii. The sequence continues at coordinate 43,339 of ML838776.1, forward strand.
GGATCTGACCGACTTGTTGTTAAGCCCATGAGGGCCCTTATAATTGATTTTGTTACCTTTGATATTTAGCAGGGAGTCTCAGGCCCCTCTTGGGTGAGACATACCTTCTTTAGGGATGGAGGCCACTCAACCACTTTACCATGTTTGCATGAATATTGGTCGTTTTAATTTTGGTGTGTTCTTTGATTACTAGTTGGCCTTAGGATATATTTTTTATCTTTGGAGTCTTAAGTCATCATGGAGTCGGACCAGCCTCCCCGTCGATCTCGTCGCTTGCTACAGTTACCACTGGATTTCAAGTATTTGCCTTCTAAAAGGCGTAGAGTTATTAGGCATGGTACACACACATCCACTTTTCAGACTTGTGATTATAAAAGGATGAGTATTGAACCTAATATTCAGAACACTGGGAGCCCCTCGACTCCCACACCTACTATAGTTTATGGCACCCCTTCAACTCATGCAACCTCAATGGTTGTAGTGTCAGAGGCACCTACCATTACTATGGCTCGGCCTATAGTGAATGCTCAAGCTACCGCCTCGAACCCTTTTG
>ML838776.1:43991-64604 GCA_009831015.1 Picea engelmannii
GAGCCCCTCGACTCCCACACCTACTATAGTTTATGGCACCCCTTCAACTCATGCAACCTCAATGGTTGTAGTGTCAGAGGCACCTACCATTACTATGGCTCGGCCTATAGTGAATGCTCAAGCTACCGCCTCGAACCCTTTTGGGTCTCTTGGTCACTCATCGGGCTATAATGTTTAGTCCATCCCTATGGATTCTAGTCCTTTTTCGTATGGTATGACCAACTTTACTTCGCAGTTTTCAAACTCCATCTCGGTTGTTGGCCCTAATGCTAGCATTGGGCTTGGGGGAAGTACACCTCCTTACACTTCTTTTTCATTTGGTGGTTCTCAAATCCCTCAAACGACTCCTAATATAGGAGGTGTCCCTGCTTTTAACCCCTGGTCTAACCCTCTTATCTCTTGGTGGAGCAACCAACCTAGTGGACAAGATTATGCTCAAGTTCCATCCTATACCCCTACCTCCTTAGTGTATATTCTGACCAATACTTTTGGCATGATGAATCAACYTCTATCCTCTGGATTCCCACCCAAAGGAGGTCAGCTTCATGCTTTGGGAAACCATCAACCCGGAGCCAATCTAGCTGGGGGGAATTTCTATAACCCTCAACATAACATTCCTACTAGAATGATGCCCAACCCACGTTATATGAATCAGCTCGGAGGAGGGCCTTATAATCTCAGACAGGGCCATGGTGCTTACAAGGACCCTGGATGGGCTGCAAATCCTCAAGCACAATATTTCCCAGGAGCTTGGGGCGAGCTGACGCAACCCCGTCTCCCTTTTTTGGCCATGCTTAATCTGCTAGACTTGTATAAGTTAATGAACGACCATGTGAGTCATGATCCTACATGGACCCCCATTCCCACCAAAATTTCTTCAGACATCCCAAAGATCGAGGGTAAGAATGGAGAGGATCCTGGTGATCACGTCACTAGCTTTCACCTTTTGTGCTCATCAAATTACCTTAACGACGATTCTATCCGCTTAAGATTATTTCAATGCACCCTCATCGGAGTTGCTACGAAATGGTATATTGAGCTACCTAGGGGGGGCATATGGGAATTTTAATCAGTTGGTGTTAGTATTCCTTAACTGCTTCCAGTTTCCCATTTGGTACGATGTTGGCCTAGAACTTTTGTCAACTTTATGCCAGGACACCACCACTCATATCTTGGATCACATCCAGGAGTGGCATAGACGGAAGAGGTTGATTAATGTTAGAATATATAAGATTGTGCTCGTTTTACCATTGACGATACCCTCGTCACCCAACCACAAGCCGAAGCCACCCTCTCAGCACCTTGACCTTGATCGAGAAGAGAATCCTGGTAGCAATCCAATAGCCAAGAGAGGCTAATGCACCAAGCAAGAATAGAAACTAAGCTGAATAGATGATCCCACCCAAAAGCTAGCGCTCACTTTCCCAGCTCTCCCAGAAACTTGTGCACCAAAACTTCAACTGCCTGCGCAGATTTGGCTCTCTCTTCAACTGTTGAGATATGAATAATGAGAACTGGTGCCCTGTATTTATAGTGAACTGGGCAGGCTAACAAGGCCGACTTCTCCTTCTGGGTATCAATAAATTCACATTAAATGCATTTATCCGGCCGAAAACTTGTCTAGGGTTTCCTTCATTTCTTTTCTTCCTTCTGGAGTATTCTAGTCTCTTCATAGGTCACAATAGAGGTTCATACCTTCCGAATCTACCATAATATTAACACTCCCTCCTAGCTAGGGAGGTATGGTCTTGAGCACAACAGACCATTCAACTGGTAGCAACACAAGCACTGTCATTATCCAACTGGATAATCTCCTATGACAACTGGTACAATATCAAGTTATAGAACACACCTGTGTCTATTCAGGTAGTACGCAACTACTCAAACCGTGAAACATAGTCATAAACAGTGGAACAAATCCACCACAGTAGTATATCTACTGTCATATATTCTTCATAACAAACATCTGATAGAAACCTGCATAGAAACAATGTTATGATAAAACTGAATCATCTGGGCCAATCTTTCACTCACGTTTGTGAGATCTTAAAGAATATCTTCCCTCAGTATAGAATATCAACAATGAGCTATCTGCCCCATTCTTTTCAAACAAGGAAGAAGGATTATTTCTGATTTCTGAGCCTGGACCATTTCTCACCCTGGGCCATTCTTCCTACATTAATTAAAGTGCATCCTGGACAGAATGTATAAACCCTAAGAAATGTTTGGACCATTCCTCACCCTGGGCCATTCCTCCTACAATAATTAAAGTGCACCCTGGAGAGAATGTATAAACCATAAGGAATGATTGTCCCTGATTGTTGAGCCTAGAATATTCCCCACCCTGGGCCATTCCTCCTACACTTATCAAAGTGCACCCTGGAGAGAATGTACAACCCTAAGGAATAACTGTCCAGATCATTCCCCACCCTGGGCCATTCCTCCTACACTAATCAAAGTGCACCCTAGAGAGAATGTATAACCCTAAGGAATGTATGTCCTGCATCAACCTCCAAAACGGACCATTCTTTGAAACTGATCACAACTGTGAACTTTGAAAGAATGACTGCCCAGTGAGGCAGACCATTCTACTTGACCACTACTCAGAGTAACTGCCAAGAAGAATGAATGTCCTATACCACTCCCCATGTTAACCACAATGGGAAGTCGATGTCTATGATACATCAGCAATCAGTTTGCCTCCCATGTTAACTACAATGGGAAGTCACTGTCCGTCAGAAATCTCAATCAACTTTCCGAACAAGAAAGGATCTATCCAATCTAGATTGTTTTTCAATTATAAAATAAATAATGTTTTTAGTGCTCCCTCCTAACTGGAGAGTTATTTAAATCACAGAAATAAAAAAATTTCAAGAATATTTTTTCGTACCTTCTCTAGCTTGGAGAATCTTCCCTTTCAACTAAGGGAGTTATTTCCACGATCCCCATCTTCTCTTGGAAATATGCAAACTTGATTATGGATAGAGGTTTTGTCAGGATATCTGTTGTTTTCTCATCAGTGGGGATATACTCGAGATTTACTTCTCCTTCTTGGAATTTATCTCCAATAAAGTAGTATTTGATCTCAATGTGCTTCGACCTTTCATGAAACATTGGATGTTCGGATTATCACAATATATTATAGTTGATTCTAGAGTCTGATCAAATAAATCAGAGATTAATTTCCTTAGCCATACTACTTATGTGCATGCTAAGGACATGCATTTGAGCCAAGACACGCTTTGCAGTTATCCAATGCTCTTGTCTAGGTTCCACCTGGAACTAACTTAATGTATTTATAGCAAGGCAAATATCTGGTCAAGTATTTACCAAATACATCAATGATCCAATTAGCTGTCGATATAGAGATGGATCTACTAGATCGGAATCTGGGACTTTCACTTTTCTTATATCTGCATTCATAGGTGTGTCCATGGACTTACAGTCCATCATTCCAAAATTCTAAAGGATCTTTATTGCGTACTTTCCTTATCCAAGGAATAATTCACCACGCTTATGCCATACTTCTAGTCCCAAGTAATAATGCATGAGACCTAGATCTTTCATATCAAATTCAGAGGCTAATTCCTTCTTGCACTAGGTGATTAGATATTCTTCACCTGTTATGAATAGATCATCAACATATAATAGTAGAATCACGGGTGCGTTATCCATTACTTTGTAATAAAGGTTTGGATAAACCAAGTCTTGTTAGATAGTTGTCCATTCTAGCATACCAAGCCCTTGGGGCTTGCTTGAGTCCATATAGAGATTTCTTCAATCTGGAAACGTGAGTGTCTCTGGAATGTACCTCGAATCCTTGAGGTTGTTCAATATACACTTCTTCTTCAATAGCTTCGTTGAGAAAGGATGTATTTACATCCATCTGGTGTAGATTCCATCCCATGGAAGCGACAAGAGATATGATAGCTCTAATGGAGGTATACCTTGCCACTAGAGCAAAGGTTTCGTCGTAATCTTCTCCCTCCTTCTGGGAGAACCCTCTGGTCATGAATCTTTCCTTATATTTATCCACGCTTCCGTTTGTTGCATGTTTGATCTTGTATACCCATTTTGAGGTTACCACTGATTTTTCTTTAGGTCTGGGTACAATTTTCCATACTTCATTTTTCATAATGGAATGATTTTCTTCCGCCATAGCTTCTTTCCATTGTCCCTTTTGGACTTCTTCTTCGAATGTAGTAGGTTCTTCATCTAGAAGTTTTGTCATGTATGCTGCATAACTTGAGAATCTTTTCGGTCTTTTACTCTTCCTGGATGTTCCTTCTAGAACCTTGATTCTTTCTGCATCTTGTAATGTGGCTTCAAGCCAAGCTGGTCATTTCTAGTCCTTTGGTATGATATCTGGATCAATGTTCTCACATGGCTCCATAGGATGATCAGGTTGATCATTTTCGTTATTTTCGTTTTCTGTGTTTTCTTCATTTGGTTCTTCAATTTCTTCTTCTTCTCTAATTTCTTCAATAGATTTTCTGAAGTCCATCCTTTCATTGAACATTACATCTCTGCTTACTTCTATTTTGTGTTGTTCTGGAATATATATTCTATAAGCTTTGGATGAATCACTATCTCCCACAAATATCCCCTTCTTTCCTGAGGGTTCTAGTTTGTTCCTTTTATCTTTGGGAATATGAGAGTAAACTGGACATCCAAATATTCTTAGATTTTCTACGTTAGGTTTCTTACCTGAGAATTCTTCTTCTGGTGTCATGTCCTTCAATATGCGATGAGGGCTTCTGTTCTGTACATATATTTCCATCATTGTTGCTTCTCCCCATAGAAACATGGATAGATCTTGATCGTTCAATAGGGATTTTATTGTTTCTTCGATAGATCTGTTCTTTCTTTCTACTACACCATTTTGTTGAGGATTATGAGGAACAGTCATCTCCCTCCTAATCCCTACCGATTTGAAGAATGCAATGAACTCCTTCGAGGTGTATTCTCCTCCATTATTTGTTCTTAATATCTTGATCTTCTTGTTTGTAAGGTTTTCTATTTCTGCCTTGAATTCTTGGATCTTGTCGAATACTTCGTCTTTTGATTTTAGTAGATACAGCCATGTCTTTCTTGAATAGTCATCTATGAAGGTTACTTAGTAGAGAGATCCTCCTAGAGATGTGACTGGCATTGGACCGCAAACATCTGAGTGTATTAGATCTAGGATTTCCTTGTATTTGTTGTTGCTGCTTGGGAATGGTTTCTTGATATTCTTTCCAAGGGCACATCCTTTGCAAATTCCTTCGTGTGTGGATTTCAATTCTGGTATTCCTTCAACCATTTTTTGAGGAAAGGTAATGCTTGATAATTGATATGAGCATACCTTTTATGCCAAAGCTAATTAGGGTTGACTTTGTCATGTACTAGAGATTCTTCATTTCGTTCTAGTAGTCTATACAGATTTCCTTCACGTCTTCCAATAACCCTAGCATCTTCTGTGTTGGAATTCTTATGCCATGATAACACCTTTCCATCCATGAAGGCTATTATGTTCCCTTTGTCTTCTAAACATGATATTGATACAAGATTATTTTCTAAACTAGGTACATATAAAGCATTGCTTAAGTGAACATGATTACCTGATTCCAACTTGACGGAGGCTTGTCCAAATTCTTCAACGGGGTAAGTGATTTTGTCTCCAAGATCCACTTTGTACGATGGCTTTCTCTCATTTAGATTTGAGAGTCTAGATTGATCTTCCATCATGTGCCTGAAAGATCCACTGTCGATTATCCACATATCGTCTTCAATTGTCCCGGTAAGTGCTGAGACTAATTGTTTCACACATGTCTTTGGTTGACTAGTAATTGTTCATGCCTTGATCCAAAACTTAAACTTCATCATTTCTGTCTTCTGAGAGAGCCAAGAGGTGCGCTGAGTTAGGGTGCATCTGAATATCTTCTCCTTGATGCTCCATCACAAGGTGCTGGATCTGAGAATTAGAGTTTCTACAACTGCATCTGCTAGTAACCCTAGCTACAATGCTTTGGAAGCTACTCCTACTAGTAACCCTAGCTACAATGCTTTGGAAGCTACTCCTGCTAGTAACCCTAGCAGCAGTTCCTCACCGAGCTCAATGTCTAGCGGCTATGTTTCCTTCAAGCGCTTTAGGCTGACTGAAGGGGTGTGGGCCCATAACATGTTAGAATATAGAAGATTGTGCTCATTTTACCACTGACGATACCCTCGTCACCCAACCACAGGCCGAAGCCACCCTCCGAGCACCTTGAACTTGACTGAGAAGAGAATCCTGGTAGAAATCCAATAGCCAAGAGAGGCTAATGCACCAAGCAAGAATGGAAACTAAGTTGAACAGATGATCCCACCCAGAAGCTAGTGCTCACTTTCCCAGCTCTCCTAGAAACTTGCACACCAAAACTGCAACTGCCTGCGCAGATTTGGATCTCTCTGCAACTGCTGAAATATGAATGATGAGAATTGGCGCCCTATATTTATAGTGAAATGGGAAGGCTAACTGGGGCTGACTTCTCCTTCTAGGTATCAATAAATTCATATTAAATGTATTTATCCAGACGACAACTTGTCTAGGGTTTCCTTCATTTCTTTGCTTCCTTCCGGAGGATTCTAGTCTCGTCATAGGTCACAATAGAGGTTCATACCTCCCAAAGCTACCATAATATTAAAAATTAAGACCCATATACCCCCGGCCTTTCTTTTAGAATAGTTCCTTAACTCTTTTCATTCTCATATCTCGAAGGATGTTGCTACTTCTGAGGTCACGACTGAGGAAGAAGTGATCTTTAGAGCCCATCATTTAGACATGATATATGCTCAATCTGGGATGTTATACCACATTCTTCCAGACACAACACGGTCAACTTACGACCCTATACAAAATCTTGGACCTCATGCTGATGGAATTGTAGGTAACGCCAATGTAAATTCCGCAGACTCAGTGACAAGCCATATGAAAGAGTTTTCTCTTAACCAGTCTGCAAGAGGGCCAGCTTCTTCTGCATCTTCCAACCCCACTCATTCGGTGGATGTACACTCTGTGCAATCATCGATCAACCCACATGGTAACCAGCAACCAGGCGGAAATAATAAGAATGGACGTAATAATCGTAAGGGTGGGAAAAATGGTAATAAACCCAAGGACAATGGTAATAATGAGAAGATGAATAATAATGTTGGAGAGGGAAAACGAGAAAGACGTAAGGTGAAGTTTCCATGTAATCTTTGCACAGATGATCACCTTACCCATTTATGCCCCAAACTTGCATAAGTTGTGAGGCTATTATCTCTACCGCCCATTGTGCTAACAAATCCATTCCCACATAACCAGCACATGACCTCGAGTTCCTCAAACACTATAAATGTGGTTGGTGGGACTCAAAACCCACCGTTGCAAGATGGCGATCATTTGTGTATTAATATGGTCAATGTGAAAGTTAATGTATCCACTCGATCTCGATATTATAGCTCTTCACAAGCTATTCCTGGTCTAGAATCTCCTCCTCCTCCTTTGGAGATGAATTTATAGATTGAAAAACCAGAGCCACTGTTTCATATTCCGAAAGGAGTACTCAAGCGCTCTACCCATAGTCCCAATGCTAGAGCCACTCAGAACTACTCTATTGTTGATGATCTGGGTCAAACCCCTTGTGCAATGTCGGCTTTGGAGGTACTCCAGATGTGTCCTTCATAGACGGATGCCTTACTATCTTATTTAGGAGCTCTAGAACCCAGTGGCTCAAAAGTTATCAATTTTGGAATCACAGATGTGAAGCCTCGCTTGCCTTACCATGTGGCTTTCCAAATCCACATGGAGTACTCAGAGTATAAAATCAAACGTGCATTTGTTGATAAAGGCATTGCCACTTGTGTGATGTCCTTGATCTATTGGAAAGCTCTCAGTTATCTGACTCTTTCCAAGTCATCGAACATGTTGACTATTTTTTATGGTCATTCCTTCTGCCCTCACGCTATTCTTCCTGCCTTTCTGGTCCAGTTAGGTGGGATGACGATAGAGGTGGAGGTAGAGGTAGTGGATGCACCTCTTGATTATAACTTGTTACTAGGACACAATTTGACCTTTCTATGGTCCTCTTCGTATCATCTATCTTCCATACCCTTTTGTTTTCCTCATGAAGGGAAGATCATGATGATTGACCAATTATCCTTTAAGCACTCTAGTCCTAATGCATCTATTGGATCGTCAATCCCTGTGATCAACAATTATCATCTGGAAACTGAGAATATCAGAGTCGGAATGTATTCTTCCCTTATGGGTACTTTCAACTTCACAACATCGATTCACCACGTTTACACTATGTCTAGTAGCCTCGTTTCAATAGGGAGGTCCATTCCTTTCTTTACTTCCTATTTTAGCGATCCTTGGACCCTACCTTCCTCAAATAAGTCTTGTGAGGGTCAGCCACATACTGGAATTATATCACCAAACTTTGTTATTCATGTTGGAGATGTGTCGGCAACCTCTGTGAGTCATGTTAAAGACCATCAACCAGTCACTGCAAGTCATGCTGGGGGCACAAGTCTATTCATCGCTAGTCACACTCACATACATCACCAACCTATGATAGTCATGTTGGGGATTTTCTACTAGCCTATGAAATTCATGTTGCGAACATGTCACCAGCCACTGCAAGTCATGTTGGGGGAATTCATACGATTGAGAATCCTAGAAGTGTAAGACATAAGCCCAAGTTCCTTTGTAGGCTTTGCAAAGGAGATCACCTTACTCATTTGTGCCCTGCTACTGTTGTGGTACAAGGAGTGTGGTCCTTTCTTGGGGACCCTTCGGTTTCTAAGTCATCTTTGGCTTCCCAACCTTCTCTGGTTTATACAAAAGTCATGTTGATGCAATATTCTGTTGACACCCCTCTTCCTTTAGGGGTTGATGAATCCCTTGACCTTTTTGTCTTGCACCCTGTTCAACCAACAGTTGTGTCGATTAAATATTTGACTAAAACCACTCCTATTTTTGGGGGTGATGCATCTCTTGACCTTGTTGTTTCACATCCTATTCAACCAACGATTGAAGAAGTGGTCGTGTTAATGCAATCTTCAGCAGATCCCACTCTTCTCTTGGAGAGTGAAAAGCCTAAGGAAGTGACATTGTCGATGCAATATTCGGTCAATCCCACTCTTATTTTGAAGGGTGATGCGTCCTTCAACCATGTCCTTAGCATTTCTAGTTCTATACCTTATTCACTAGGGATCATTCCACTCTCTTGAAGTATGCTCCTTCCAAGTCTTGGGGTGGCTTCCTTTGATTGGAATTACCTTGTAGAGCCTCGAATTCCTTCTTCTACACCCTTCCAAATAAGGGGCATTCTTCGATATATAGTAGGTAAGGTAACCTCTGCAAGTATTGCATCCTCCTCGACTTGGAAAGCTTTGGGTTTTCGCAAGCTTGTGTCATCTCTTCGTAAGTTTTTGACCTTTCACAAAAGTCCTGGAAGGGAGCCTTGGCCTCCGCCATTACATGTTGCTTAAAACAACATCAACAAGTCTGAGTTAAGATCTTTTCCGACTCATTCAAAAAGTGAAAATTGGACTTGAAAGGTCATGATTCTTAGTTAATCTCTTTTCTGACTCATTATCAAAAAGAGAAAAGATTGTCAAGTGAACTTGTCTCTTTCACACTCGTAAATTAGATTTGAAAAGACGTCTATTTGGCACATGTTTATTCCTTTTTCACACCAAGTAGACTATAAGTCATAAAAAAGGACTTTTTTGGCATTAATTTGTGATTGCATCTCATTCCCTTGCTTGCATTATTGAGCCTATAGCCGATTCTCTCTTTCCATTATAAATTGTTTGCCTTAGCAATTTTTTCATCCTCAACCAAGAAGAGCCTTGTTTATATCCTTCGCAATTTGACACCCTATACCTCGGAGGGAACATTCCCCCGAGTGTCCATCTCCCACATGCATTTCCCTGCATTGAGCATAGGTACGTTCCATTGTTGGAACTAATTTTTCTTACTTGTGACACTCGTTTCATCCTCTGTATCATAGCATTCATTTGTCTATGAAAAAACAAAAAAAGACGGGTGGGAAGGGAGTATTATCTTGTATTAGCAATAGTTGTGTCGCCTTTGAACAGAGAAAAAAATTATTGAGTCCATTTGTCATCATAATTTTTGGATTAGCATGGCCTTAGGAATTTGAGCTCATTACACAGTCTTCTCTATCGACTGGTTACTCTTCCAACCCCTATAGAGAGTTTCATTGATGCCTCATGTATCTTATGGTTTCATCATTGGGTCTATGCTGTCAGAGTCCTCCATATGTCTCATGCTCTTGTTCAAAGGAAGTCTATTAACCTATGTCGGCCACTCCTCATAACTCTTGACTTTGCATGTCAATCATACACTCAGTTTGTCTCAGAATCACATGATATTGTAGTCCTATCATGCACCCTGGCCCTACTTTCACCATCGGTAGGTAACCTTGAACCCAACAGTCGATATTTCATCATCAGTCATTGACTGGGTGGTTTCCCTTGTGTTCGACGACAAGACATATATTCACACATTGGTATTCCTGTAGTTTCTTGGATGCCATTAGCCTTATTGGTGGTTTCCTCACCTTTGTTAGTGGTTTTCATCATTGGCAACTATTCAAAGGTTTTTTTTTGTGTACCGCTTTCACTTGGCACACGCGAAAGACGCACAAGGACGTTGGTTCGTGAACATGTTCTTCGTCTGATTTCCACCAAATCATGAAGCTCCTACTTTTTACCTTGTGTTGACTAATGAGAGATGCCTTAATGCTCTCCTTTCAGCAAGTCTCCTTCCATCAACTTCAGCTCATTTATTCTAGATACGAGACCTAGAGTATTATGAGTACCTTGAGGTTGGTAGTCATCAGTGGCATGCTCTCTCACCATCGACAATTGGGAATACATCAATGTCTCCTAATTGATGGATTCTTCAGGTGTTCGACACTAGGTCCTTTATTCACACTTGTAAGAATGTACTCAGTGCCTTGATACCTACTGTCATTATCGGTAGGTTGCATCACGTTTGTTAATGGTATACATCAATGACCGGTAATCAAATGATGTCTCATTGTGTTCGACCTCGACTCCTTTATTCACATGATGTAGAATTGCACCTTTGGCGGATTGTGTAGAAGACTTGAAGACATCACTATGTCGGCGCATCTTTCTTGATTTGTTGCTTCCTTTTCATTGGAACAGTACCTATATGACTTCAGTGATCATGGGAGATCATATTGTACTCCATTGTATACAGATATATTCATATTGGTTTTGAAACTGGTTCTATTGGGCCTTGTTCGTGACTATGACAGTTATTGGCATGTAACTGCATTTGTATTTTCCTATTCATGGCCACAGACACTTTTTTGGTATATTCTCACATGGATCTGCAGTGTAATGTTTATTGGCAACCATGTATGCAAAGTCAGTGCAGAATATAATGAGCAATGAGTTCATCCAGTTGATCCCCTACCACTCCACTTCTAGGTTATTTATAATGTATTTCGACCATTGCAGATACTCCTCTGACCTCACACATTAGGGGGCATATGTTATAGCAATATTTTCCTCACCCTATGCAATCTTTTCGAGAAGGCATTTTTCCATTTCCCCATGCAGACTTATCATCCATGTTTGTAAGATCTAGAGCAAAAAACAAATATTTTTCCACATGTACGCATCTTTCACACTATACAACATGCATATACGCAGGCTGCTCCACTACAACCCACGTACATCAGGATTTGTGCCAGAAAATGAAAATTAATGTCGGGTTTCCAAGTCATGACAGGAGATCTATGATCCATGGCCTTCCATATACTGGAAACATTCTGAATCATCCCTTCAATTACATTTTGAATGCTATAAATGGGCCAATTCCGAGCTATGGAAAAAAGGAGAAAAAATTCAACTTTGAGAGCAAAGTTATTTTGGAGGAATTATTTAATTCATATTGAGTCTACATCCCTTTGTCCTTTAAGTCTAAACATAGTGTTTGTCCCCCAAGATCTTCCCTTATTGATTGAGAACCTCATTGTTTCTCTCGTATGATCTTGCCTTTGGTGGAGGATTGAAGTGGTGGAGGCCCAGCTGGAAGGAACTTAGTTTATCAGTTTTGAATTGTGCCGACATGAAAGTCTATAACATTTTCACTTCTTTTGATCATATACTAATAGAAATACTCTTTTCCCATCCAATTGATATCTTGCAAATATATTGAATTATTATTCCATGGCCGTATTTGTCTTGCTTATTAATGGATTATGTTATTGAATGTGCTAACATTATATAATATCACCATATGCTTGCTTTGATCTGTTGTTGAGGACTAGTGGTAGGTGTATATCTTTGGGTCAAGTGCTCAACGGTGGACTTCATCGAACGTCTAGATGAGGTAGGCCTTTTATCTTGTCTTGCTAGCATATTTTTTTTCATAGCATACTTGAGAAGAGAGTTGATTTATGTAGTCATTTCCATCTGTTGTGGTTTACCCTAGCCATAGAGAGATTTTCCTTGTAACAGCAGGTCTCAATATGAGAAAAGAAGAGAAAAAATACGTTTTTATAGGCATCGTCACCACTCACCAAAGCATTCATTTAGGAAAGCACACAGTATCTCAAGTCCATCTCCATTTAGGAAGCATAGGAGAAGTACTGGGGTGGACGAGCTATTGGGAGAAATGAATAAGATCAAGCCTCCCACCTTTGACGGTGAGAAAAAGAAGGATGAGGATGTAGAGACATGGTTGTTGGGTATGAGGAAGTACTTCCAGCTACATAACTATTTTGCGTAGGCAGAAGGGAGAATTTCCATCTATCAGCTAAAAGGAAAGGAATCGATGTGGTGGGATCAGTTTGTGTAGATGCAACACGTTGATGAGGAGAAGATTACTTGGAGGGAGTTTAAGAGGTATTTCCAAAGGAAATACTTAACCAAGCGATACTATGACAAAAAAATGAAGGAGTTCTTTGAACTCAAGCTTGGGAGTATGACAATAGATGAGTATGAAAGAACATTCTTAGAGTTGTTGAAATATGTCGCATTCATCAAGGATGATCAAGTTAAAATTGATAGGTACCTAAGTGGGTTGCCTTCATTTATCAGTGAAAAGATATAATATGATAACCTTAAGATGTTGAAGGAAACCATAAGGCACGCTAAATTTATTTATCAACATAAAAGAGGAAGACGGACTTTCCAAAAGGATTGGGAAGATAAGATGAAAAGCAAGGTGGATCAGAGGAAGAAGGGGGATAAGCCATCATTTTTCATAAATACTATGCAAGTACATCCAACTACCAAGGAGCCCAGAATGACAGAGACAGTGGGGAAAAATCCATGGAAGCATTCTATTCAATGTTGGAGTTGTGGAGAAGATCATATGCTCATATATTTCCCTCAAAGAGGTGAAAAAGCGAGGATTTTTCACAGTGTACAACAAGTTGTGACAGTTGAGGACATCGAAAGAAATGTACCAAGGATTTACGTAGCCTTGGATTACAATCAAGTTAAGTTTCAGTTGCACATGATCGAGGTGGAAGGTAAGATTAATGATAAACCCATTGCTATTTTAATTGACTCAAGAGCTAGTCATAGTTATCTAGAACCTAAGATTGTGGAAATAGTCCAATTGTCGAGGAGAAATCTTGAAAAATCTTGGTTAGTGCAGTTAGCTATAGGGAGAAAAGGAAAATTAATGATATGGTCAAGGCATGTCCAATGGAAATGAATGGACTGTGCACAAAATTCGATTTGAATATCATACCTTTGGGCTCATATGATTTCCTCATTGGTATGGATTGGTTGGATGAGCACCATGTTGTCTTGTATTGTTACAATAAGGAATTTACTTGCTTGGATGAGGAAGGGAACTTAAAAAACATCCCAAGGAATTCCAAGGGTTGTAACTATCAGAGAAATTTCGGCCTTGCAATTGAATAAAAGCTATAGGAAAGGATGTCAAGTATTTGCAATGCACATGGAAGAGGCACCTAAGGATAAAGTGTCAAGCATTGAAGAATGCACAATACTGGAAGAGTTTGAGGATGTATTTAAAGAGATATGGGGATTTCCTCCAAAAGAGATATTGATTTCTCTATAAATATGATGTTGGGAGCAACTCATGTATCCAAGACTCCTTATAGGATGAGTGCACCAGAGTTGAAGGAATTACATATGCAACTTGAAGATCTTATGAAGAAGGGGTATATACACCTAAGTGTGTCAACTTGGGATGCCCCAATATTGTTTGTGAAGAAGAAGGATGGGAAGTTGAGACTCTGCATTGAATTCAGGTAGTTGAACAAAGTAACAGTAAAGAACAAGTATCATTTTCCAAGGATAGATGACCTCTTTGATCAGCTACAGGGCGCGTAGATATTTTCAAATATTGATCTCAGATGTGGATATCACCAAGTGATAATTAAGGAAGAAGACATTTGTAAGATGACCTTCTAAAAAAGTTTCGGACATTACGAGTTCACAGTGGTGCCATTTGGGTTGTAAAATGCACCAATTGTCTTCATATGTTTGATGAGTGGAGTTTTCATAAGTTATTTAGATAAGTTTGTCATTGTATTTATGGATGACATAATTGTTTACTCAAAGTATGAAGAGGAGTAGGAGAAGCACTTGAGGATGGTACTACAAGTATTGAGGGAGCATCATCTTTATGCAAAGTTGAGCAAGTGCTTGTTTTACCAGAGGTAGATTAATTATTTGGGTCATATTATTTCCAAGGAAGGAATAGTTGTGGATCTGAAAAATATAAAATCCATTAAGGAATGGTCGACACCAAGAAATGTCATTGAGGTAATATCCATTATGGGACTTGCAGGTTATTACAAAAGGTTTATTGAAGGCTTCACAAATATTGTGCATCCAATCACATCTTTGCAAAAGAAAGGTGCACAATTTGAATGGACTTCATAGTGTGCAAGGACTTTTCAGTTCTTGAAGAGTTTGTTGACAAGTGTGCCAATTTTGAGAATTCTTTATTCTAATGTAGACTTCATTGTATGCATGGATTCATGCAAGGAAGGGCTCGGTGGAGTCCTTATTTAGAATGGGAATGTGGTGTGCTACGAGTCAAGAAAGTTAAAAGAGCACAATAGGCTCTATGTCATTCATGACTTAGAATTGGAAGCCATAGTGCATGCCTCGAAGATGTGGCGACATTATCTTATGGGTGAAAGTTTTGAACTAAGGACATACCATAGTAGTCTGAAGTATATGTTTGGACAGCAAGGTTTAAATTGCAGACAAAACAGGTGGTCAAAATTCCTCAGTGAGTATGAATTTGGCATAAACCATATCATAAGAAAAAGAGAACAAGGTGGTTGACGCACTTTGCAGGAGGTTGCATGAGATGCATGCTACAACCGTTAGCATGTACAAATCTGATTTGTGCGATAGAATTTTAGAAGTTTCCAAAGTAGATCAGCGCTATGTGAACATAAAGGCGACTTTACAACAAGGTATGTCACAAGAGAATTTGCAAGGTTGTGATCTAAGAGACTATGGGATCCTCATGTATAGACGCAGAGTCTATGTGCCAAATAATAAAAAGTTGAAAAGTATTTTATTCTCAAATATGCATAAATTTCCTTATGTTGGATATCCAGGTTACCAAAAGACAATTGTCACAGTCAAAAAGCAATATTATTGGCCATGTATGAAAAAGGAAGTTGTTGATTTTATTACTAGATGTCTTGAATGTCAAAAGGTCAAGGCTGAGCACACACATCCAGCTGGTTTTATACAGCCTTTGTCCATTCCTGAGTGGAAGTGGGAAGTTGTAACCATGGATTTTAGAACAAAGTTTCCTAGGACTTCTAAGCGACATGATTATATTATGGTGGTGGTGGACAAGCTCAGTAAAGTTGAATGTTTTATTCCAGTGAAGTCAACGCACAAGCCAACCGACATTACTAAGATATAAATGTGATAAATTGATAGGTTGCATGGTGTACCTAAGACAATTGTGTCTAAATGAGATTCCAAGTTCACCTCAAAATTTTGGAAAGGGATATTCAAAGGATTTGGAACAAATCTAAACTTTAGCACAGTATATCACCCTGAGACAGATGGACAAATAGAGAGGGTAAATTGGGTGATTGAATACATTCTCATAATGTATGTGATGGATAATCCATCAAAATGGGAAGACTACCTTCATTTGGTAGAGTTTTCTTACAACAATGGATATCACGCATATTTAAGGATGAGCCCATTTGAATCATTTTATGGTATAAAGTGAAACACGCCAGTGAGTTGGGACAATCCATCAAACAGCACAATAGTTGGGCCACATCTTCTCTGAGAAATGGAGGAGCATATGATAGAGATAAGGCCAAATTTCAAGGCTACCCAAGATAGGTAGAAAAGATGCGTAGATAAAGGAAAAAACCATAGAGATTTTAAAGTCTGTGACCACGTGTTCTTGAAAGTTAAATCGAAGTGCAATTCCCTAATGTTGGGGAAGTGTTCTAAGTTGGCAATGCTCTACTGTGGGCCATTTGAAATCCTAGAGAGGATTGGTCTTGTCACATATCTGCTTACATTGCCTACATCCTTTTGTATTCACAATGTTTTCCATGTATCATTGCTTAAAAAGTATGTACCTGATGTTAATCATATTATTGATTGGAATGTGATTTGGGTGGAGCTAGAAGATGATTTCTAAGTGTGATTGGTTTTCATATTGGATCGGAAAGTCAAACAACTCTGGAATCAAGCCATCGAGTTGGTAAAGTTCCAATGGAATTAGTATGGTCCTGAGGATGCAACTTGGGAGCGCGAGGATGCTATGTGGGTAGAGTATCCGCATATTTTCGAAGATTTTTGAAATTTTGTATGTGCATGTGTATATGATGCAATGAGGATAGTGCATAAATAAGGGGAACGAGAATGTAATGTCCCTAATCCAAACCCTTTTTAATTGTACATATAGGTTGGTGATTCATTGGTACCAATTGTAAATTTAAATGTACATATAGACTGGTGAACCGTTGGCACCTAGTTATGGTTTTGTGTGCACCTGGGCAAGTGCACAAAGAATTGTTATTAAGTAAAGAGTGTGCACATTTCATAGTGTTGTGTGCACCTGGGTAAGTGTGCATGGTTGCACGTCAAAGAAAGTTTAAACACATTACAAAGTGTTGTGTGCACTTGGGTAAGTGTGTGGGAATGACCTAGGAGTGTGCACCAAGTCGAGTTATATGTGTGTGTGTGTGTGTGTGTGTGTGTGTGTGTGTGTGTGTGTGTGTGTGTGTGTGTGTGTGTGTGTGTGTGTGTTGAGGTCAAAGAGCCTATGTGGTTATGAGACTAGTGAGCTAGGATGCAAATAGGCCAGTGTGCATATCCATGTAAAGTGTAATCATACTCAAATTATTAATATAATATTACATCGACGCATGCAGATAGACTCAGACGAAAAGAGATGCAGGACTAACTCCACCGAAAAATGGAAAATGGGGGCAAGACTTAAGTCTTAGGGAATATTTTATAATATTTCCGAAAAAGTGTAAGTTATGGATAATTATTTTATCCTAAGTTCCCGGGGGTAGGGAACTAGTCACCAAGTGGCTTAAATCTACTTCTGAAGGTGACAAGTGTCGAGTTGAAGGCATGCAATATACATTGTTGGCCTTAGTGTGTTTTGGGGGATTTTTCATTTTCTCATGAGCAGAAGGGGATCTGTCCAAGGAGAAAGGATGATTATTACCTTATCTATAGTGAGAATCTTGTAAGGGTTTTTTTTTTATTGTAATCAGATTTTTGGTGTCAAATAGGTGGGTTGTCAAGCCCGTTAGCAGTCTCTTTGGGTGAGAGATTTGTTGTTGAAGAAGAGGGTTGTCAGGCTCGTGAGCATACTCTCCAGGTGAAAGTTTTACTGAGAATTGTTCCCTGGTGCATTGGGCATTAGTCGTAGGGCTCAGAGACTTCTTGTTTGGTCTATTGCTAGTAACCATGGAATGGAAGTGGTGTAGTCAAGGGACTATTGGGCATAGAAGGGACATATTTCCTTGGATGTAGTAGGAAATGAGACATTGTAATCTAGTAGCAGTAGTGGGCACCTTGGACTGAGAAATTCTGTTGAGAATCGAACCTTATCTTGTCACTAGGAACCATTTTTCCCTGGTGGAGTTAAGCCCCATCTCGGGGGTAACCTATTGCTGAAATATCATGAGCAACAGAGTCTATGGTTGGGAGGAACGTTTGAGTTCTACACATAGTTGGTGACTTTCATAAAAGACAAGTGTTGTTTATGTGTTTGTCTCATTTACTGTCTGTTTATTTATCTATGTTTGACATGGGTTAATTCTTGTATGCTGTCGCATATAAGTAATTGTTGTTATTTTGTCTAATGTTGCTTGCATATGTAAGTGTTATGTTGATAGTCATTATTTTAGTGGTGTCTGAGTATGGCGGATATTGAAAGTTTTTCCTACTAAATTATCCTTTTATATTGTTCATGAGTCTATGAGGCAAGGATTAAATAGTGTGGTGCATAGGAAAGTAGTATGTGTTCATAGGAGGTTGGAACTCATGTGTGCGTACAGGGAAATAGGCCATGCACACAAGGAAATTAGAATCGGCATGTGACGCTAATATCGTTGTGCTCACGGTAGTGTTGTGTGATAAGTATACTCATGCACAGCTGCTTTTAGTTACTCCCATTGTTAAAGTTGTGTTAAAAGGAGAAAGTTAGTGTGGTTTGACTTAGGTTGAGGTTGAGCGCATTACTTCAAGTGATATTATGCAAACTAGGGTTTAGTATAGAATCTGTGCAGTGTATTTTTGGGGTGGCATTGTTCAGTAGTATGTTGGGTGATGTTATAGTATGGTTGATTCAGAGTAACAAAAGTTGAGATTGTGTGATGTGGCCTAGCTTGGGAGGCTGGGGACGTTACAAATGTCGTTGTTGCTAGAAAAAAGAAGATGAAAGTTAAAGAGTGTGATAGATAAAGATACATGGAATCGGGAAAAGGGGAATGATCATTTTGGAGAACAAAGTAGTGAATATTTGATAATGCTACACATTTAACGAACATAATCACAATTGTCATTCTTGTATTCCCAATTTTAGGTTTTGTGATGTTGACAAGGTTTATTTTGTGCAATTTCATATCTAATCTTCATCAAGAACGTACAAATTAGAAAATTTTACCAAGCTTAATATAGTTTTTAATCCCAAAGATAATCAATAAATAGTTCTATGTGAAACAAAGAAAAACTATGCATTGTCATTTTGATGAGCTTGACCAAACCTATACAAGATTGGTAGATTGTTGAGAGTTTTACATATACGTCTTATTTATATGTTTTGTTTCCATTATCTATTATATTAGTGGGGATGCCATGAATTACATACTAAGTGGTAATTGAGAGGCTTGACAATGTGTTGAAATAATAATCATATTAGATATCAAAGCTATAACCATGTCATGAATTTTAATAGGTGAACAAATTGCGTTATGAATTCAATAAAATAACTATGAATCAACATGTTCAATACTATTAGTGAGAGTGACTATGTGAACATGAAAAAAGAGAGATGACTTGATTTCCCTGGCTTTGTTCATTGTCTATTGTTTCCCCTTTTAAATTGAAATTGAGCAACTCATTTGTAATTAATCTTCTTAATAATCTCCCATTTCCATTACAGTTTACATCCATAACTTATAACTAATTGTTTCGATTTTTTACAGAGCCAATAGTGGAGGAAAAGATAACAAAGAAAAAGGCACTATGGTGAGTGTTGGAGGAAAATATGACAGAGAAAATGGTAGTATGGCGATATTGGGATTAAAAAACATGAAGTATGTAAACTCAATGTGATGTCAATTCCCATATTGACAAGAATCAACAATGCTCATAAGACATGAATTCACATGGAGATTCACAAAGACAAGGTGTCTAAGATTCTTTGGGAATATTTCATTAAGTGACATATAAAATAAGATTTCATTACCATTTTACCATAACACCATAAGTTTTCATTTGTTTCCACTTATCGAGTCTAAAATATTGTTGAAAAAACGTTATGTTTTTTACATTATATGCATAAGAAAGAGCATCATCTTTGGCACTTGGATGGCCTCAATTTTTCTATTATATCTGCTTGATCTTATAACATTTACTCATTATATTTTATATTTATTGTGAAGGTGTCATCTAAGGGGGAAACACCTTTCCAAATCTTGTCTGAATCAATTTTTCGAAAACTTCCTCTCTAACAACCTATCTTTTTATCTTCTTAGATTTTGTCTTCTTTCTGGTCATCTGTCCTCCTTAGGTTTTCTGCCTTTTTTTAATGGTCATCTGTCCCCTTGTTGGCAATTGAAAACTACCACTCTAATAAACCGCCTCTAACCACCTATCTTTTTATCTTCTTATATTTTCTTCCTTCTTTCAATGATTATTTGTCCTCCATATTTGTTGTCTTTTTTTAATGGTCATCAATCCCCCTTATTGGAAATTGCAAATTGATCCAATCAACTTAAATTTGTCAAGTCATATCGGATTTAATAAAATTATGTTCTTAATTCTTCTGGTTCTATATGTTGGTGAACTAGAATATGATTTTTCGTGTCATAC